>CAUYPK010043467.1:0-209861 GCA_963574355.1 Loris lydekkerianus | reverse complement strand
TTTTGTGTTTTTGGTTTGGTTTTTTGCAATTTCTTTTTAACCTGGTGTTTAAAATTAAACAATTTACAAAAAAAAAAAAAAAAAAAAAAAAAAAAAAAAAAAATTCAGTTGTATATACTTTAGAATTAACCTGTCAGTTTTCTCTAAAAACTCTTCCTGAGGTTTTGATTGGTACTGCATTGAATCTTTATGGTACTAGAGAGAATCGACATCTTTACAATATTGAGTTCTCTCGTTCATGAACTTAGTATATTCTTCCATTTATTTTATTGCCTTACATTTTTCATTAATATTTTGTAGTATCCTTTATAAAGGTGTGATGTATCTTTTGTTAAAAACCCCTCCTTTTTCATGTTTTAAAAAGGGCTATAGTTAAAAAAAAACCAACCTTAATTTCTTGCTATTGTAATTGGCATTATTTTTAAAGTTAGGTTTTCTAATTTTTTTGTTGGTAGTATATAAACATACATTAATTCGGTATATTGAGGTTGTATTTGGCTATCTTCCTAAATACACTTAATAATTTTAGTAGTTATCTGAAGATCCTTTTGGATTCTTTATATACTTAATTATGCCATAATAGTTTAATTTTTCCTTTCTGATCCTTATATACTTTATTTCTCTTTCTTGCCTTATTATAGAGGCTAAGACTTCTAGTACCAATTAAATAGAAATGATAATATTAGAATTTTTATCTCATTCATAGTCTTCAGTGGTAAAGCTTTCACTATTTCCTCATTAAATGTGGCATTTGTAGTAGATTTTTTGTAGATACCCTTTTAAGACAAAGAAAGTTTTTCATTCTATTACTAATTTTCTAAAGTGTTTTTGAATTATGAACAGGTTCAGACTTTATTAAATTCTTTTTCTGCATCTATTGCATTAATCACATGTTTTTCTCTTTTTACTATAGTGAGTTACATTGATTTTTCCAGTGTTAAACACACTTGCAACCTTAGACTAACACCAACTTCTATATCGTTAAGCTTAATTGTTTACAATTATATTATCTGTGTTCATAATTGGCCTGTAAGTTTACATTCTTACAGTGTTCTTGTCCAGTTTTACATGAAGGTTAGATTTTTCTTGTGAAACAACTTGGATATATTCTCTCTTTTCTTACTCTTTGCAGGATTTTGTAAAATTGAAGTATTTTCTTCCTTAGAGTTTATTCATGGAGCCTCTGGGCTTGGGTTTTGTTTTATTTTGTTTTTTCTTTTCCTTTGTGGTTTCTACTAAGATGTAATTTGTATAACACAGTGGAGAAATGATTAATGTTAATCACCACATTGGAAAATAAAGGAGAAGACATTTGAATTCTCCATTTAGTAAGTTTTCTCCTTTATTTTTTAATGTGGTGATTAACATTAATCAATTCTCCACTGTGTTATACAAATTACAACTTAGTAGAAACCACATGTCTTCATACCATAACTAAGAAAATGACATGAAGGCTATGTTAAACAGTTTGATGAAAATATTTCAGATTGTATATGAAACCAGCACATTGTACCTCTTGACTGCACTAATGTACACAACTATAATTTAATTAAAGAAAAAAAGGAAAGAAAAGAAAAATAAAGGAGAAAAGCCATGGAACCAATGCAATTAATTAAGAAAAAGAATTTAATAATGTTCAAGTTTTCAAGTTTTCTTTTGTATTGTTTTATGTCTTTTATAAATTATAATTTAATTTCTTTAATATAAGACTATTCAGCCTTCCTATTTATGAAAACTGCAATAAGTTGTGTTTTTAAAGTAATTCATCTGTGCATCTTAATTTCCAAATTTAGTTCCATAAAGTTTTTCATAATATCTTCTTATTATCTTTTAAAATATCCATAGGATCTGTAGTGATGTGCTGTCCTTTTTTTGTTTCTGAAATTGATAATCTTTGTTTTGCCTCTTCTTGTTAATGTATTTATATTTATTAGTCTTGCTAGAAGTTTATCAACTTTATTAGACTTCTTAAATAACCCACTTTGGTTCTGTTAATTTTCTGAATTGTATGTTTCTTTTTATTTTTGTTCTGTAATATTTCCTATCTTTATTTTCTTCCAAATTTGGAGGGTTTATTATGCTACTCTGTTTTAATCTTTCTGTGCATCTTTATATCTAAGGTATATTTCTTTATCCCTAAGTTTTTTCTCTTTTAATTGGAGTCTGTTTTGTTCATCATGGTATATCACACCCAGATAGTACCTGGCACATCCTACGTGTTCCACCAGAATATACTGACTGAACCAGTGAATGAGCATCCAGGTCTTTGTTAAGAGCAGGAGATAGAGTTGTTGGGGATCTGAATGCCTTGTTGCAAGTGAATTGGCACAACTCCCTTAGGGGCCTTTGTTCTCTGTTCACTTGCTTCTCTGCCTATGATTTAGCCAGGATTCATGTGTATCTGCTTCATGCCAGTCTCCCTATCAAGGACTTCTGCTTCCCTTCTCTCCCACCTCCATCACTCACAATTATAGCAGTGAGAGCTCAGTGCCGCGAGCTTAAGTACATAGCACGTTCTTTGCCAACATTCCTGACGGCCCCTCCTTTTCAATGTTCTCTCAAGGAAAGATTGCCTCCCACACCTCTCTCCATTACAAAAGAGCCCACATGACTCTGGGTATTTTAAGGGGCACAACGTTGTGACAGTGACAGAGTGATGTGGTATTAGCATAATGACTCTGTTGGATTTGCCATTAGAGCTTTTCATGTTATCTGGGTGACTGCTGCTTTGTCCACATTTAGCTGGGTGAGACCCAGAACTGAGGGAGCTTATTTTCAGTGTGGGAAGAAAAGCTTTTGGGGTTTGCATGGCAGTTCCTTTTTTTTTTTAATTCCAAACTTGATATGGCTTTTCCCCTCTGCCTCACTCCAGAAGCCCAAAACTGTAGACAATGAATTCCTGCATGACATTAATTCTCTTACGATGGTGCTTTGAATGTTACAGATGATCCAACTATGAATTGACTGTGTGTCTGTATTTATGTGGGTATGTGAGACAAGGGGACTCGATGAACCAAAGAGAAGTATTCTAGGAAGAAGATACCAGGGAAGGGTGACAGTGGGCACAGCAGATGAAATTCAGAGGGGGAGAAAGGGACTTCAAGAAATCATCTGGTTGATCTCCCTGGTCCTTATGTAGGTGAAATAGTCTCGTCCGTATTTTACAGATATCACAATTGAGATCCAGAGATTACTTAGGGAAGGAGTTGAAATCTGCTTCTGCTAGTCTGTGGATTTCAAAGATCAAAGATTATATTTGCTTTGATCGTTGTTGTATTCCTAGCACCTACAGGGTGCTCAGTAAGTATTTGTCATATGAACACCAAATATATACCTGCTGCTCACAAAAATTCTTTAGGGTTACTCATTAGGATATTCTTCAGAGTATTTAGTTGATCTTGCCCTGAAGTACTTACTTCAACGATGATCATATTTTTGATTCATAGATATATGATAACAGGTAAAATAAATGGCTTTCAGTTTATTAAATGAGGATTTTTTTCATATAATAATTTTTAATTGAGCATCTTATGTGTACCAGGCATTAGAGACTGGGATATACCAGGGAGCAAGACAATCCAAATTCCTGTCTTTATGGAACCTTCATTGTAAACAATGTAAAAACCAAAACAGATATGTAATATGCATAGCACGATAGATGGACACAATCTAAGAGGATGTGGTCAGTTTTGATAGAATGGCCTGACGGTGTAGTTTTATGTAGGGTAAATTAGGAAAGGCCTCACAGAGAAGTTGACTTTTCAATAAAGACCTGAAGAAATCTAGAGATTAAGCCATATGGGTATCTAAGGAACAAGCATTTTGAGAGGGCCCTGGGGAAGGTCAAGGGAGAACTCGGAGAGTGTGTGCATGGAGCTTATCAACAAACGGAGCCAAGTCCAGCAGAGCCCATAGCTTATGATGAGATTGACTTTCACTTGGGCTGAGATAGGAAGCCTTTGGGGAGCTTTGAAGAGCCAATGACCCGGTTCAGCTTAATCTGAATAGGGTCACCCAGTAGACTGGAAGAGAGCAAAGATGGAGGCGTGGAGATAGGAGGTGATTGCAATAATCTAAATGACAGATGCTGGTGGCTTACAGCAGGTGGTAGCAGTATGGATGGTGAAAAGGAGTAAAATTCTAGATAGGTTTTGAAGGAAAGGCTGATAGATTTATTGATGGACCAGAAGTGAGTATGAGAGAAAAAGGGGATGAAGGTCAGGGTGATTTGAAGGTTTTTGGCCTGAGCAACTGGTAGAATGGTTTGTAATTAATGAAGCTGGAGAGAATGATGAGAGGAGCAGGTTTGTGAGGGGGTGAATCGGCCACTCGGGTTTAGATATGACAAATTTGAGATTGCCATTGAGTAGCTATTTTAGCAGGTTAATTTAACAGGCTACTGGATCTGTGATTCTAGAGTTCAGAGGACAGGTTTGTGGCAGACAAAAACAAATATTTTCAGGTTTTTAAGGCTGTGGAAATTAGATACGAGCAAAGCTGCTGTCATGCAGTTTATTACTATGTGACCCAGGTAGGTTTTTCTATATTGGAAGCCATTGATTAGTTTTAGGGTCACTAATCCCAGATAGCTGTAGAGCGCAAGTGGGCCTTACCTCTCCAGGTAAGCTTGGTAAGAGAAGGGGTGGATCAGCGCCAGCCAGCCTCACAACTGCGAAAACATCCCCATGGGCTGAGTCAGTGGTGCCATCCTTCTCTCTGTGAAGGGGAGGACATCCTGACTGCTATTATAGATATGCAGATAAACTCACCTGGCTAATGTCATTTCACCACACTGACACCCCCATCCACATGCCGAGACATGCAGACAGGTGCAATTAAATTCATTTCTTGTTTTTCTTGGGGTTCATTCATCTCAAGTTGAGACTTAGAGGTAGAGTTGACAAATGGGTTAGAGATAACACAGGTCAAAGTCTACTTAGAACTGTTCAAGACTTCACTACTTTTGAAACCCCGAGAATGAAGCTGTTACCAACTTCTTGTCGGAAGCTGTTTCTTTCCAAGGAATCCCAGATGGACTGTGCTACATTCATAGCTTTATGGTTGGCACTGAATATGCTAAGAGGTTAGAAGATGTGGAGAGTTCCCTTCAGGGACTTGGTGGACAGTAATGCAAGATGGAAGGTGCTGGGAAGGAGAGGCATGATGCAGCCAACATGTATCAAGAGGAATGCAGAGAAGAGAGAGACTTCTCAGTGCTGTGGAGTTAGGAAAGTCTCATTCACACAGAAGATGAGGCTTGAGCTGGCCTTTGAGGAGTGAGAGGATTGAATAAGTAAAAGAAAGGAAGGGAGGACTTCCTTATGTGGTTGTGTGGTTTGTACTTACACAAGTCTAACAGCATCCTCTATGTCCTATTCCAGGTGTATTGTCAGTGACTCCAAGTTGGAGAAAGACTCCAGGAGGGAAAAAACCCATGGGCATAAATGAGGAGGGGAGTCAAACACGGGATGTTCATTTGTTTGATGCTAGTCAGTGATATACCTATTCAGCAAATATTTACTGTCCAACATCATGAGGAGGTCATGTTGAACAGGGTGGAAGATTCATATAGTAAAGTAATGGCACAGATATGTGGGTTGCTGCCGTTATGTGAGGTCTTGAAGGTCAAGCTAAGGACTTTAGAACTTTGCCTTATGAGCGATCAGTAGGTATAGAAGTTTTTGGATAAGAGGTTGAATGTTTTAAAAATAGTGTTCTGGAAAGATATTTTGGCAGCAATGTGCAGGATGGCTTGGGTTGTGAAGTGACTCATGGTGGGGAAGTGAAGAAATACTCTAGGCCGGGAGAAGAGTTAGGGAGTGTTACAATAATGCAGTAAGGGTTAAAAGGAGGACGTGGAACTGTTTCTAAACATAGAACCTACATTAGCCAAGTAGGTGCTTGGTAAGCGCTTACTGTGTCTGTGCTTCTTTAATATATGCAAGTGTGGTACAGAAAAAATTGAACACATGGCTCACTTCTGTTGGCCAAGTCTAACTATGACTCTAAAATGCATGTCCATGTTGGACGTCAGCCTGCCAGTGAGTGAGGACAGAACTTAGAGAAGCAGAAAGATATGGCAAGTAAATTTAATAATTGCTAAGACAACTAGCATTTATGGAGCTCCTTAATGCCTTAAAGCTTGACTGTATCACACTTGATTTTTGCTAAAACCCCGTGAAATTAGTATTATCACTTCTTCTTAGGTGAGGAAACCAAGATGCTGAGAGGCTGAGTGACCTATCTATCCAGTCACCCATCCTAGAAGTAGTAGGGCATGTCTCAAGCTCTTAGCTGCTGACTCTAGAGAGAGGATGTGCCCGGGAGTGAGCCTTTCTCCATCACTATCTGTTTTTAATGGAGTGGTCCCTGACCTTTGGTAGAGCCCTTGGTCGTGCTAAGCCCAGTCTGAACCTAGGCATTTTAGATTCAGACAATGTCTGAATCTAAAATGCCTAGGTAGGGGAATATCCATTCACAGAGCTCTGCTGTGGAGTGAGGGTTAAGCCTAGCCAAGCTGTGAGCATACCCCCTCCTCAGGGGGCATACCAGACCTGCTGAGCTAAGGCATCCAGTGCAGGGACTCTCACTGCCAAGAATGCCCTTGGTCATGATCAGTGTCCCCACTCTCTGCTCCTGGGTGAGTTAAGGCAACAGAGACTCCACCCACCCTCCTTGGCACTGGTCCACAGAGCTGCCTCATGCCCATTTCCAGCCCAGCTTATGGTGTAGGAAGCTTTGGCATGTTCAAGACCAGATCCTCCATTTACTTCCCCTGAACTCTGGGAAAGCCAAGTTTTGGCTTAGCAGAGAGCTGTTCTCCTTCAGTAAGTCAGAGCCCTTTCCTGATCCCTCCTGATTACGGAGGTATTATTAGAGTAGTTGGTAGGTGCATTAATTTGCTTGGGTTGCCATAATAAAATACCACAGACTGGGTGACCAGAACAACAGAAATTTATTTTCTCATAGTCCTAGATCAAGGTGTTGGCATATTCGGTTTCTTCTGAGGCCTCTTTCTTTGGTTTGCAGATGGTCACCTTCTTACCATGTCCTCACATGGTCTTTTTCTGTGTGTGTGTGCGTCCTTTGTGTGTCCAAATTTTCTTTTCTTTTAAGGACACCAGTCAGACTGAATTAGAGCCCATGCTCATGACTGTGTTTTTCACGGCATCATCTCTTTAAAAGGTCCTCTCTCTAAATACAGTCATATTCTGGGATATTGGGGGTGAGGGCTTCAACATGAATTTTGATGGGAAAAGCTTTTCCTCTCTCCATGCTTCATCCTCCTGTTGTCCCTACCCTCACAGTTCTACTTCCCTCTACCTTTTCTGGAGGGGGGGAGGGCTGGATCCAGAGGAGACAAGGGTGGCATCGGAAGTGCCTATTTAAGATGACTATGGTCACTATGCTTAGGAGCTTTTTCTAGGAACCATCTAGCAGCAACACCCTCTCACAGTTGAGACCATATCATAAAAAATTTCCCTTTTTTTTTTTTTATTAATCTAGTTAGGAAAAGTAAAAACAAGGCTTTCTTTTCAAATCAGTTACTGCACCTGGGACTCAATGATTACCAACCATCATCAGCTGTGATTAAAGTCCATTTGGTCATTCCACAAACCTTCCCCCACCTCATTCTCCCTTTTTTGTTTATATAACTTCTTGGTTAAAATCTCCACCATCTACAAGCAGCTCTCCCTCACAAATTTGGCCTATAGTGATCTCACCCTTTTAAAAGATTATGTAACTTGAACATCTGTATTACTTATTTGGCATGTATTATATTGTACCTTGAAATCTACTTTTATATACATATACACCTGGCAAAATATAGAGGGTGCCAGAAAATGTATACACATTTTAAGAAAAGAAAAACTGTATTCAAATTGTAATACTCAAATCACATTTCTGCATTTATAAGAGGTGCTCAACGTGACTTGTATTCGCCTTTTGTTATGGGCATATATTAAGTATTACAATTTAAATACAGTTTTTTCCTTTCTTAAAATCAGTATACATTTTTTTGGTATCCTCTGTACTTTAAAGACAAGTACCACACTTTATAGAGCAGATTTTCAAGGTTTCTTTTTTTTTTTTATTATTAAATCATAAACACGTAGATCATGTATACATTAATGCATTTATGGGGTACAATGTGCTGATTTCATATAGAATTAGGAACGCGTACATCACACCAGTTAATATATACCTCATCTTGTTTACTTAATTATTGTGTTAAGACGTTTATACTCTATACTAATAGATCCAACATGTAGAGCAGTAATTTTCAACCTGTGTGCCGTGAGAGGATCTTAGGTGTGCTGTGAAAAATTTTAAAGATAATTAATTAAATTATTTTTGAAAGAAGTTCAAAACACAGTAAATGTGTTCTTTTTTTTTTACTCTTTGTTTTGATCAACATAATTTAAGTGTGCTGCTAAGGTTAAAGTGTGCCGTGAGATCAAAAAAAGTCAAAAACACTGTTATGCAGTTTTTGTCTGCCAGAGTTTAGCACAGAGTGGGTTCTCAAATGTTTGCTGAACGATTAAATGATTAAAGAATTTGTCTGAAGACAGGAGTATTTAATTGGGTCCACAAATTTAAAAATTCTTTTTAAATTAAAGTACTTAACAGATTACTGTATAGATTATGTGGATTATGAATTTTGAAAGAACTAAAACTACAATAAAATACATTTTACATTCAGACAATATGCAGACATACAGAGATTTTGCAGGTTTGGTTCTGGACCACCACAGTGAAGCAAATAGTGCAATAAAGAGATACATGAATTTTTTTTGGCTTCCCAGTACATATAAAAGTTATGTTTACACTATGCCATAGTCTATTAAGAGTGCAAATAGTATACATCTAAAAATATACATTATTGCTAAAAAATGCTAATGATCATCTAGGCCTTCAGCAAGTCTTAGGCTAAAACATACATTATTGCTAAATATGCTAACAGTCACCTAAGCCTTCAGCAAGTCTTTTTTTTTTTTTTTTATGTTGGGGATTCATTGAGGGTACAAAGATCCAGGTTACACTAATTGCATTTGTCAGGCAAAATCCCTCTTATAAACGTGTTCCTCCCCCAAGAGGTATGCCAAACACCATGACCCCCACCCCCTCCCTCCTTCTGTCCCTCCTGTCTTCCATTCCCCAACCCCCCATCATGTACAAGGTCGGCAATTGTCCTCATATCAAAATTGAGTACATTGGATTCTTGCTTCTCCATTCTTGTGATGCTTTACTAAGAAGAATGTGTTGCACCTCTGTCCAACTTAGTGCAAAAGATGTAAAGTCTCTATCTTTTTTAATGGCTGAATAGTATTCCAGGGTGTACATATACCACAGATAATCCATTCCTGGGTTGGTGGGCATTGAGGTTGTTTCCACATTTTGACGATTGTAAATTGAACTGTGATAAACAGTCTAGTGCAAATGTCCTTATGATAAAAGGATTTTTTTTTTCTTCTGGGTAGATGCCCAGTAATGGGATTGCAGGATCAAATGGGAGGTCTAGTTTGAGTTCTTTGAGGATTCTCCCTATTTCCTTCTAAAAATTGGTTGTATTAATTTGCAGTCCCACCGATAATGTAAAAGTGTTGCCTTCTCTCTACATCCACACCAGCATGATGGAGGTCTTGCCTTGATGTTGAAGGCTGCTGACTGATCAGAGTGCTGGTTGCTGAAGGTTGGGGTGGCTGTGGGAATTCCTTAAAATAAGACAACAGTGAAGTCTGCTGAATCTGTTCATTCTTTCTTTCATGAAAGATTTCTCTGCATGCTTTGATCACATTTTACTGACAGTAGAATTTCTTTCAAAATTGAAGTCACTCGTCTCAAATTCTGCTGCTCCTTCATCAACTGAATATACTTAATACGCTAGTTTTTTTTTTTTTTTGTCATTTCAACAATGTTCGCAGAATATACTAGGAGTATATTCTATCTCAAGAAATCTTTTTCTTTGCTCATTCATAAGAAGCAACTATTAATTCATGGAAGTTTTATCATGAGATTGCAGCAGTTCAGTTCCATCTTCAGGCTCCACTTCTAATACTAGTTCTCTTGCTGTTTCCTCCACATCTACCATTACTTCCTCCACGGAAGTCTTGAGTCCTTCAAAGGCATCCATGAGCATCAGAATCAACTTCTACCAAATGCCTCCCCATGAATCACTAATGTTCTTAATGGCGTATAGAATGGTCAGTCCTATCCAGAAGGTTTCCTATTTACTTTGCCCAAATCCTATAATAGCTTTAGCCTTACCAATGTATTTCTTAAAAGGATTTGAAAGTTGAATTGTTCCTTGATGCATAATTGCAGAATGGATGTTGTGTTGGCAGGCATGAAAACAACATTCATCTCCTTGTACATCTCCAACAGACCTCTTGAGTGACCAGGTGCTTTGTCAATGAGTATAATATTTTGAAAGGAGTATTTTTTCTGGGCAGTACGTTCAACAACAGAGTTAAAACATTCGGTAGACCCTGCTATAAAGAGATTCCCTCTCATCCAGGCTTGATTTTATTTGTAGAACACAGGGAGAGTAGATTTAGTATAATTCTTAGGAGCCCTTAGGATTTTCAGAATAGCAGATGAGCACTGGCCTCAACTTCAAGTCACCAGCTCCACCAGCCCCTAATAAGAGAGTCATGCTGTCCTTTGAAGCTTTGAAACCAGGCATTGATTGACTTTCCTTCTCCAGTTATGAAAGTCCTAGATAGCATCTTCTTCCAGTATAAGGCTGTTTCGTCTACGTTGAAAATCTGTGTTTAATGCAGCCACTGTGATCAGTTATCTTAGCTAGATCTCCTGGATAATTTGGTACAGTTTCTACATGAGCACTTGCTGCTTCACCTTGAACTTTTATCTTATGGGGATGGCTTCTTTCCTTAAACCTCATGAACCAACCTCTGGTAGCTTCCAACTTTTCTTTTTCTGTTTTCAGTTTCTTCACCTCTCCCAGCCTTCTTAGAACTGAACAGAGTTAAGACCTTGCTCTAAATTATGTTTTAGCTCAAAAAAATGTTGAGGTTGGTTTAATCTTCTATACAGACCACTTAAAGTTTCTCTCTAACAGCAATAAGGCTTTTTTGCTTTCTTATTAATCATGTGTTTATTGAAGCAGCACTTTTAATTTCTTCCAAGAACTTTTCCTTTGCATTAACAACTTGGCTAACTTTCTTTTACTTGAACACTTAGAGGGAGGGTTAGGTTAACAAGTGGCCTAATTTCAATATTGTTCTGTCTCAGAGAATAGGGAGGCCTGAGGAGAGGGAGAGAGATGGAGGTGTTATAACACACATAACATTTATTAGGTTCACTAACTTACATAGCTATGGTTTGTAGCATCCCAAAACAAATAGAATAGGAACATCAAAGATCACTAATCCTAGATCACCCTAACAGATATTATAATAATGGAACAGTTTGTAATATTGTGAGAATTACCAAATGTGATGAAGTGAGCACATGCTTTTGGAAAAATTATATCCCACATTTGCTCCATGCAGGGTTGCTACAAACCTTCCATTTGTGAAAATACAATATCAGCAAAATGCAATAAAGCCAAGCGTGATAAAATCAGGTATGCCTGTAGAGTTATCTTACATGTGTGACTTAAAGCAAAGAATAGTAGAACGAGGCTAGAGAGTTCTGCTTCCTGCTTGGCCCTTCGTGGACCTTTGGACCTTGGGAAGTTACTCGGCCTCTCCCAGGACCTTTTACCTGGAGATGAATAGGTGGGTGGGCTCTCAGATGACAGCTGGGTCCCACCTTGCATGCAGTTTTCAGTTGGTGGATATGGTTACCTGGAGAAAGATTCTGAGATCGTGTCCAACCTATCTACAAAGAGTATCTGGAACAAATGCTCAGGAGGGAGGACAGGTGGTACAAATGGAGATGCTCTTCTGAGGTCACTCTGACCAAGAAAGTTCTTTGAGTTTATGATTCAGAGAAAGCACTTCACAAACTTGTGGGGCCCCAAGAACATTTGCTTGTCTTGTACTGTTGATAAGTGGGAGTGCTCATTAGCAGAGATTTCTGGTCAACTAAATGCTGGGTGAGTACATAGTATGTGACTTGATCTAAATTCAGGAAAAAACATAGCCAGGGCGTAGGACTTCCATATCTGATTTGTTTAATTACATTGATGTAACATGTGCAATTAAGAGGGTAATGAGAATAGTTATCTAGGTGATGAATGTGGATAATTTTATTTTCTTGTTTGTGCTTTTCTGTACATTTTCTCAATTATTCATGTACGTTTATGATTAGAAGGAACAAGTCCTATAAAAAAGAATGATGAACACCCTAGCAGGATGAAAGAACAATGAAAAATCTCAAAATTCAGTTTGTTTCAGTAAACATTTATCCACATCATCAATAAATATTTAGCACTTACAATGTTACAGGTACTATGGAGGTTACTGGTAACTATGATTCAGGATGGAGAATGGTTCATAGAACAAGATGTTTCTCAGAAGTGAAAACTGTTGAACTAGGTCTTAGAGAAAGAGATAGCAATGGAAATAATATTTAAAATGGTGGTCATCTATGGCAGAGGAACTAGGACTTGCATCTGGAAAATGTAACCAAGGGACTGTGTACAAGATGTGTTAACAAGGGACTGTGATAGGTTAAGGTGTGTGAGAGAGATTCTGTTGAGGGGCAGATGGGGGAGATTGATGTACTCAAGGCCTCTAATTGGTGGGCTAAGTGGAGCCACCACAGGTCTCTGAGCAGAGCAGGCCATAATGAGAGCAGTGTGTTGGGCAGATTGATGGTGGCTGTAGGGGGCTCAGAAGGGTTTATCAGGCAAGCACAGTGGTTAAGGATAAAGAAATGTTGTCTAGCATTCTAGAGCAGGAAAAGGCCTTTCAAATGGTAGATACCTCTGTGCTCACCAGGCCTCTCCCCAGTGTTCTTAATTATTACAAATTGGGGCAATTAAGGTGTAAATTGTGTCACTAACATGTTTATCCAGTGGGGAACACTGGAGGTTGCTAAACTTTTTGAAGTTGTAATACAATAATCTCATTGTTTTAATGTCATGCCTTTTCAATCCACCTTTGCTTTGTCTTTCTACCCTTCTCCTACCCTATGTTATTGGCACTTAGTTCATATTATAGTCTTAAAATGCAGTCATTAATTATTTCTGTACTGTGAAATTCACATTTGAGATCATCAGAAGTAGTCTATAATGCTATAATTGGGGGTTTTAGCAATGGGATTAGTTAAATCTTATTTTTTAAAAGAGAAAAAAAAATTACCAAAAACTATTGGAGGTGATGAAATGTTGAGATGGGCTGTGTGTCCTTTCCTGACTGGCCAAAGCCAATAACCTTTGAACCCTGTCCTAAGTGAAAATCTCAACTGTCTCCTGAACTTGTAGTGATCACTGGGGGAGTTTCAGGAACCTTCCATTTTCTTAGATCTTTCTTCATACCTTCAGGGGATGGAAAAACTCACTCTCAGGGAGTAGATGAGACCAAGTTGGGCAGTAAATGTCCATGGCACTTAGAATGGACACAGTGGCTTTATTTGTAAAGAAGGACTCTGTATGACCACATTATTGTTATTCTATTAAAAAAATTGAAATTCTTTCTCCCAGGAGCTCATTGCCAGTGGCCTGCTTTGTAGCTTTATAGTCAATGCAAAAATATGTCACATCTAGAAGATGTGACCTTGAAGTGTAAATGCTGTCATATGAATCCATTTTTTTTTAATCATAGAAAAAGTCTTTTAGATGAGGTGTTGATGTCAAGATTAACTTGGAGAAAATTGGCTGCAGTTAAGGCTGAATGATAGTGATCATCCCCCAAACTCATTAACAATCTAAGAAATGAATATTTAGGTTTTATCCTTGACCAAAACCCATTTGTCCCACAGTGAAATATGGTAGCAGGAGAATGGCGTCCCAGCGGCTCTGAAGTGTAGGCAGGCCTTTCTTTAGGAACCGGGCATGTTCTTGAATCTTGTGTCAATCAGCTTTTTGTAAATGGAATCTTTTTTTTTTTCTTCATTAACTTACCCTGTAATTTCAACAATGTTCAACATTCATTCCTGATGGATCTTGAGTTGACAGTTAACTGCTAACATTCAAGTTTGGATTTTAGTGCTTCTTTATCAATTTTCTTGCTTTTTTCCCCTCTGCTGTCTTTCAACAGCTACTTAAGGAATAAATACTATGTGTCAGCTACAGTAGTGGGTGTTTGGAATATAAGTAAGAATGGCAGGTAAATAACTGCCTCACGAGGTGGTAAGTATACATCCCAAGAGTGCAGAGAAGCCCCTGATAGTGCAGAGCCACTCCATCCAGGAGGGCAAGGGAAGGCTTCCCAGGGCAGGTATGGCTTGAGATGACTGCTGAAGGATTCAGGGAAGTGAGGAGGTGCTTGCTTGGATGATACTACCCAAAGACGACCAGGGTCACAGGCATGGTGGAGACCGACTGACTAGAAAGACTTGGTGTTAAGTAGTTTCAGTGTGGGAACAAGCAGTCAAACAGTTACGGTCCTTCCTTAGACTTCTACAGGGAGCAAGGAATAGTGAAAAGTTTGTTTCACTATTGTGAAACAATAGTGTTGTTTGCTGCTTTTATGTCCTTAATAGGGAGGAGTGATTTTACTATGTTTTTTTCAACTCTTCTGTCAAGTATGCTTGTGGCATTTGAATTGTCTTACTTCAATTCAATACAGATTGTTAAGTTCAATCTGTATTTGTTAAACAGCACCCCAAATAAGATTGAGAGGGAAGATAGGAAGAACATTCTCATTTCTAGCAGGAACTCTAACATTTGACTCAGCAACATGAAAAATAATTACATAAAAAATTACATATTTTTAAATGATAAAAAGTCACCACGTCAAAAGATAATTTAGAAAAATGGCACATAAAGTTCTAATACAAGTAACATACAAAGACAAATAACCACATAGAAAAATGGACAAAGGGTGTGGGTAGGCAACTGAAAGAAAAAGAGATCCATATAGAACACCTGACATGATGCTAAAACTCAGAAAAATGCAAATTAAGGCAATAAATAAGAATCCCCCCCTTTTTTTCAATCCATTAGATTCACCAACACCAGTAAGGAGATCAGTGGGATGTAGTTCTCTAGCTGTGGTTCTTTGGATGTGTGTGCTTATTTTAATGAGTTAGATCTGTGTGTTTGTCCCAGAGGCACATTCATAATGTGTTTTTAAATAAGAAAAGCAAGTGACAGAGTATTGAGTATGATCTCATTTAAAAAATAAACAGATCTGAAAATGTTGTCTATAAATCTGTGTAAGTTTGAATGTACGTGGAGATAGGTGGAAGTGTGCACGCTGAGCCTTGAACCTTATCGCCACAGGATGGGAACCTCGGTATAAAGGTGTATAAACTTTTTCTTTATACATCTTTGTATTGTTTGATTACTTATTCCTAGTACATGTTACTTTTATAATTTAAAATTTTACAAATACAGTAAGTACTGAAAGATGAAGACTGATCAGTATACTTTTTCTGTTACTGTCTGGCCATAATGTTGTTCAAACCAGCTAGAAAATAATTCCACAATGCCAAGGCCGGTTCAGGCATAAGACAAAGCGGTGTAATTAACACCCCCACCCCCAACCTCATACTCAGTTGTTCATTCATTTCTTACCTTGGTTATTTAAAAAGGAAACATTTATCAGCTGTCTGCTATGTGTGCAGGCTTCGAGGCCTGCTTTCCTCACAACTGTTATTGTTTCGACTGACCTATTTCCTCCCAGGCCAGGTGGGATCAAGTACCTTCTGGAATGGTGTCTCCACGGCTAGGAGGTCTGGCTGTCAGGACCTGGGTTGTCACCCTCAGCCGGCGGGGCTCTTTGAAGGCCTACTCTCTGAGAACAAGCGCACCTGGCCTGACACTGCACGGCTGCATAGTAGGGAGCTTTCTGGACCTGATATCCAGGGTGGCAGTGCTTGAGCCAGGGGCGTAATCCTCAGTTAATTAGGTGATGACATGCTGTCCTGCAGCCCTGCCCATGTGTGATGTTGGAGACTTCTGGCTGAGAGTGATCTTCTATGGAAAGAGCTCTAACGTTCCAGGTCCCAGGATGACTTCTTCAGAGAAAGTCTTATAGGACCGCTCAAGCCCTGAGACTCTATGCCCTTCTCTAAAAGTCAGCTTTGTATGTGTATGTCTGTATCTCATTTGCTAAGCCTTGAATCTTTGCAGTTTCTAGTCTCCCTGACTGAATCTTCAGCTGCCTGAGTGGGCGACCTCTGATGATTTGCTTCTGCAGCAGAACGCCTGGGGCACAGTGGTGTTCAGTAGGTAGGCACCTGGGTGTGTTTACAGCTCCAGGCTAGAGCCTGGGATTTCATTCCCAGATGGAGGGGCCACTGTTGCAGTCTGGCTGGCAGGAGGGCTGGACCTCGTGCCTGGCCCCCTAGCTGGGAGGATGCTCCTCAGAGTGAAGCAAACACTGGAGCACTTGAGGGAAGAAGGTGGGAGGCAAGTCCTCAGTCTCCAGGCTCCCTGACTGGAAACTCACCTGTTATTCCCTCTTAGCATAAGCTGAAAGTACAAAATTGAGGAACTCTTGGTTTGACCATTTTTTCAGAGTGGTAGATCCAGTGTGGAAGACACCTGATCTACACAGCCTTTCCTACGGTGCCTTGAAGGCTCTATGAGCTGGGGAGGAAGGTTTACTTTAGGTTTCAAGTGGAGCTCAAGACCCCACTGGAGCTCAGACTTTTGGGGGATTTCAGTCAGCACGTGAAGCTCAGGAGACCAGTGTACACAGCAACAGATCTTTGTCTGCCCGTGTGGTCCCAGGACTTTAGACCGAGCCAGATTCATCTTGAATTGAATAAGATGGTGGAATATTGGCAGCTACCCATCCTTCACACAAGAGATCTTTTCCCAGCTTCTCTCTGTAGCCTATGCAGGAGACCCATGAGGACAGCTAAAGTGAGGAGCTAAGCTGTTTCTTCGTACTGGAGAGCAATGTTTGTGCATTTCTTCTTTTCTTTTATGCCTACATTTCTAGAGAAGCCAATTATGGAAGGTATTGAGTAACCCAAGAATATAGGTTTGGGAATAAGGGAGCCAGCTTCTATTTCAAGAGCGTGCACTGGCTTTCTATGTCATCTTGGTGGAGGGGGCATGGAAGGAGACTTCTGTGGGACTGGCTGTGCCCCGAGGGACTTGCCTCTCTCTTGGGATGCTGGAAGCCAAGTCAGCAACACCTATCTCTGCAGATGGAAGCTTTGTTTAATATCTAATATCAAGAGAATTAATAACAATAGCCTTTATATAACCTACTTCCGGTGTGATTTGTGTGGCCCATTTTTCCAAAGTTATTCTGTCAGAGGGATTTCATTTATAAAGTTCCTTATTACTGAGCCTGTGTGTGCTCCAGTTATTAGCCATGTGTCTCAACATTGTAGAAATGAAATGTGTACCCCCTGGACCCGGGCAGATTGATTTGATCCTGGGTTGAATGGAAATATAGGCTGTATAAGTCAAATCTGTTTCTTTCTA
Source organism: Loris lydekkerianus (assembly GCA_963574355.1). Classification (NCBI taxonomy): domain Eukaryota; kingdom Metazoa; phylum Chordata; class Mammalia; order Primates; family Lorisidae; genus Loris; species Loris lydekkerianus. The sequence goes on along the minus strand of CAUYPK010043467.1, from coordinate 192,340 downwards.
GGGCATCTGCCATCTATAGGGTGCTTGGAGGAAACAAAGACATTTAAGACATAATCCATTTCCTCAGAGAATGTATAGTCCAGCCAACATTTTTATAAAGGTACCAGGAGTTGCATATACAATATCATAGTCTTTTGAGTTTGAAGACAATGATTACTGTTAAGAATCACCCTTTATTGAACACCCTTTAAGATATAGATACTGTCTAGATTGGCTTCCCTGGAAGTCAGCTCTGCACAAGAAAGTCATATGCAGACCTTGCCTTGAGGTGTGCTTTGGGGAAATACACCAAGGATGGGGAAAAGACAAAGTTGACAGCCTCACACCACCAGTGCTGGATGCCCCTTCAGAGGTGTCTCAAATAGAGGTGAGAGCAGTTCCCAGGGAGGGGTGCAGCCGTGAGCACGGTATGTTTGCAGCAGCTGGGGGATGCAAGTATCTGTCCCGAAGAAGGGACCTGCATAGAGAACCACAGTATCTGCTCCAGGCATTCAGATTCATCCTGTCACCCTCACTGGCACTTACTGAATGCCTTCTGCCTTGCCATTCTTTGAGCTGAGTGTTTTAGCTGAGCTGTTTCTAATCCATAAATTTTAGAGGTGAAGCAACTGAAAGGCAGAGAAGTGATTGACCTAAAATTATAAATGCATGGTAGGCTGAGGGGTGGCGAGGGGGGCACTAACCATCAGACTGTACGTCTCACCCAGTCTAAACAGTGCTGTTGCATGCTAGGGATTAGCTTTCCCATTGTGCAAACTGAAAAGCTGAAGCTCAGAGAGGTTGAGGGATTGGCCCAATGTTACAGAACTGAGGAGGAGGAGATGGGGCTGGCGTTTCCCTGTTAAACGATAGTGTCCCACAGAGATAATCTGTCCAGTGAGAGATGCCAATTCTAGTTGGAGAAGGCATCACACCTCTCTGCCCATGATTTTGGGCAGAATCTTACCACTTGGTGTGGGTCAATGAGCATGATTTTGAAAAGTCAGTAGATGTGGGTTTGAATCTCTGCTCTTATTTTACTGTTTACATGCTACTTGATGTCTCTGAGTTCAGGTTTCCTCATCTGTAAAACGACAGTAATAGTGATGACTTTGTTCAGTCATTATGAGGATTAAATGTCTCAGGTATGAGATTTCTCTCAAAAAATCCCACCTGCCCCCAAGAAAGGGTCCAAGGCTGCATGAAGATTTCTGAAGGTAGATATTCTGAACAGAGCTGTGGGTTAGTGACTCAGTTTTTCCTCATTTGTTTCCTCTCTCAAGAAGCAAGCAAGCGAGTCTAAGCCTTCCATGCAGTTTGCTCAGAATTCTAACGCTAGCCTGTTAGTCTAATCATAACACAGTTCTTCTTGGAAACAAACATAGCAACAGCAATTATATCTTACTTTTAATGTGTAATTGGCTGTAAAGTCGCTTTGCTCTTCCTAAGTTATTTCTATCCAACGTATGGAGCATTGTGTGTTTTGCTTATCTCAGTGTCTTCTCTCTGCAGCCCCCATCATGTCTTTATTCTGAGGCCAATTAGAAGTGTGCTCTCCTCATGGGTGCCCTGGAAGCTCCGACGTTCCCAGCAAAGGGCAGTGACAGTGTTGTGAGCCGCCTGCTCCTCATTATCCAGAGGGGGGAGCCTCTGTTCTCCCACCAGAGTCTTTAAGCTGGAATTTTTATGTGAGTTCTGTTCACGTAGAATCCCGTCATCCGGCTTCCAGAGCAACCCTTCCCTGACCTTGCTGTGCTTTTCCTCTGCTTCTCACCCTGGATGGGCTCTCTCCTTTTCCTCCCAAGGCAGCCATTCTTTCCCACAGTAAGTCCCACCAGGCAGCCATGCCATTCTGGCCAGACTGTGTTAGGATGTGACCCGGGGTGCAGAGAACAGACCCCAGCACCGCCACGCTGCCTTTCAGCCAGGTGTATCCACCACCTGTTGAGATTGCACAGCTCACGTCTCCCGTTGCCCTCTGAGGCAGCCTTTCCAGGAACCTAGCCAGGGGCCAGAGCCTGTACAAGGAGATTCTTCCTTTAAGCTTTCCACCTTTTTCTAAGTCACTAAAGCTGCAATCCTTCTGCAGGGTTCAAGACATGATGTAGGTGTGTGTGTGGCTGATGCCTGGTCATCCTGAAGAGGGGACGGGGGGAGGGTAAGGGGGGGCTATACCTGTTGCTATGGCAACACCCAGCTGCGATCATGAACCCATTTCATTCGCAGGCAATGGCCAGGTGAATCAATCTCCTCCTCACCCACTCCTCTTCTCCCTCTCCATCTCTCCCCACAGCCTTCTGTCATCTTTCCTCCTCCCCACTCAACCTCAAGCTTTCTCTTCCTCGGCTCTCTAGCTCTCTTTTCCTCTCTCTCTCTCTCTCTTTTCATTCCTGGATATTTCAGCATAGCAAATAAGACCATGGCAGACTTCTTTTCTCCTCTTCTCTTTTTCCTTCTCTTCTCTTTTTTCTAGACCAGTAATTCCCAAATTTTTGCAGGCATTGCCTAAAGAGCTTTTTAAAACACAAATTGCTGAGCTTCACCCAGAGGTCTGATCTGGAGTCTGCATTGGGACCCAAGAATTTGCATTTCCAACAAGTCCCCAAATGATGCTGATGCTGTGGGTCCAGGCCAGCCATCCTCTGAGAACTACTGCTTGAGACTGTGTGTATCCAGTTTACATTTTGATTCTGAATTATGTGATTAGCGCATCTGCCCGTTCATGCAACAGGTGTGCACTGAGCACCTATTCAATGTCAAATACTGTGTGAGGAACTTGCTATCCAGTGACACATACAACCTTGTCCTCCAAGAGTTTGTAGATTTGTATGGGAGATGGACAGTAAATAAATAATTATTATATGGTGTGATAAATATTGTATAATCTGAAAATGATAAAAGAAGTTTTAAAACAGGTGAAATCTTCTTGCTCACAGCAAGTAAAATATTTAGATGAGATGAATGTAAATAATGATGACTTATTTCTTTTTCTTTATTTGCTAAGGGTTGACTGAGGGGAATTAAGCCTGACCTATTTAAATAATATTAAAAACTGGTATTTGTGGAGGATTTACTATGTTTTAGGTACTTTACCAAGTACAGGATGTATTGGATAAGAGTGTTGGAGTCAGACCACCAGGGTTGTGGTCCTGACCTCAGGACTGTGCAACCTCAGGTGAGTTACTCAGCCATTCTGTTCCTCAGTTTCCTCATCACTGAAAAAGTTACAGTGCTAGTTTCTGTTTCAAGAGATTGTTGAGGAGACTAACTGTGCGAATATAGGTAAAACATATGTACTAATTGTTCCAAAAAAAGTTTACTTTTGTTACTAATATATTTTGACCTGCTGCTAAATATCACAGAATTGGCCTAGAGAAATTTATACCCTCCAGACTAAAGAAATCTCCAGGATTTACCCAAAAGAATGGACGGGGTCCAGGCCTGAATGTGAGGATTAGAGGATTCCAAAGAAGGCCTGCAAAGCCCTCAGTACTCCAGCCAGAGGAAGTAGCCCAGGGCAGTCAAGGAATCAGAGGGGTCATAAGAAAAACCTTGACAGATGGCCAGGAATTCGACAGTGAATTTTTAATTTGTTTTTGGAGGGGGGAATTATTAGAATTGAGGCTAAATAGCTGCTGCCTGACACAGCTAAAGAGGGCAGAGCCCCCAGGCTGGGATGCGAGAGTTTCAAGCTTAGCTATCCAGAGAGTCAGGGCCACCCTCAGGCCCCCGTGTCCTGGAGTTGGTGCTGTCAGCATTGACTAGGCATTTCTCAGCAGAGCTGGCCAGGCAGCGAGGCTGTGTGTGCTGATGCTTCCCCAGAGAGGCTGCCCTCTTCTTTTTCATATGCGTCCATCCCTGAGAAATGTGGTTTCCTCTTGTATTCTGAAATCGGGGAAGTTCCCTTCATCTCTAGGACTCTTCAGAAACCATAGTCCACACACCTGTTGAGTCAATTCTGTCTTTTTTGCCTCCCTGACCCAGTTTTATAGCTGAGACTGTGGCTAGATGAGAGGCAGAGTCCACCAGTTTTAATCCTTTTCTGAGCTCATCAGAGATAAGAGTGATAGAGCCTTTGTCTTCCAGAGAGGATTAGAAGAAGTTCTTTTTGACAAGATATACCTGGGGTGGGCTTATTAAGTAATAGTCTCTGATAAACTCCCTCTAATCATCTTCTAACTTTTCCCTGCTCGTGATGAAAAAATAAAACCTCTAGCCATTTAGTTAACTAAACGGAAGTCTCTTTCTGATTACCCTTTCTTTTTCCTCTTTTCTGCCTCCTTCTGATTTAATCAGACTGTACATTCAATTTATTAACTTATTCATTTATTTCTTCATTCAGCAAACACCTGTTGAGCACCTCCTGAGAGCTCAGTTGGGTTCTGGGGCTGATACAAAGACAAATCAAACTTGGTCCTTGCTTTGGGATGTCAAGTCTTGTGGAAGGGCACAACATACCAGCCCACAATGATTATAGTGCAGAGTTAAGTGGTATGGTAGAATTCAACATGGGCAGTGAGGGAGTGACTGGGGAGATTTTTAGTGAAGGTAACATTGACTCAGGGTTTGGGCAGAGGGTTTTCAGGAGGAAAAGGTGGGGGAGGCATTCTAGGTAGTGGGGACAAAAGCATAGAGATAGAAAAGTAATGTGGCACAAGAGGGAATAGGAAGAAGCTGGGTGTGGCCATGACTTGGTATACAGGTGGGCAGGAGCTGGAAAGGGAGGTACAGAGGGCAGGCTCTTTCAATCAGGGGAGGAGATTTCCCTTCATAAATCAGGGAAGACAAAGGGCAGGGTGAGTTAATTAGAAATGACAACTCTCTCCCAGCTCTGAAGAATGAAACCAGCTGTGGCTGAGTCACTCCTCCCACTTTACAATGTCTCCCTGGCAACAGAATGACTGTCATACAACTAGTCAGGGAACAGTCTACCAACCTTATCAGACCTCCAGGGTAGAGAAGAAAGCACTAAGTTAGGGTATAGGCATCAAAGGTCTTGAAACAGTACAACATTGGGATATGATTACAATGTGAGATTAGTCAGACTATTTTCTCTGTTTGCATTGCTGTTGTGAATATACCAGCATCCATATCTCTGTTCTTAAATATGTTCCAAGTTAAAATAAGTTGTTTCTATCTCTCCCCCAACTCCTCCGTAGGCAACATACTATAATAAAAGCATCTTGAGAAGAGGTCCAACCTGGGTATGGATTCTGACTCCACAATATACTAATTGTAGGACTTTGGGCAATTCCCCTAGTCTTTCTGAAGCTGGGTTATATTGTTGTTTGTTGGGTTTTAGTATGAAAATCATAATAGCACTTCTCTCACTGTGGTTGTGAAGATTGGAGTTCATGTAAGCTTTGCATGTGGTTCACTCTGCAGCGTAGAGCAGACAAGTGGAAGTGTGGTTATTTTTCTCTTCTTAGTTGCTTGGAGACTTAGCATCTAAACGACAGGAAATGGTTTAGATCAGCGGTTCTCAACCTGTGGGTTGCGACTCCTTTGTAACAATGAAAATACATCAGGTTGAGAACCACTGGTTTAGATGAAGGTGATTTACTCAGGTCATCTTAGTACTTTCAGAAATAGTTTTGCCTGGGTTTGGGTTGCTCACCCAATCTTCACTGACGTAGTACATTCTACCCTAATGCACAGCAAAGAAAGTGGTGCAAAGACCAGTAAAAGTAGAAAGGGATTCTTTCTAATGCTTCCCAGATTGGAGAAACAGTGAACATGATTATTGTATTGTTGTACTCATTTGCCACCTGGAAGAAAAACTCGGACCCCACTTCAGGTATAAATCAGATGGTGATTTATTACACCTGCGCAGGCAGGTCGCCACGCAAAGGGCAAACAGCTCTGAAGAGAAAAGCAGGCTGTCTTTTATACCATTTTTGTACTGTGTTGGCAGGCAAGCTGGCGAGCACAGAAGCTGGACGTGGCTGGTTAGCTGAGAGGCAGGGTTACAGTCAGGGGGGCTACAACGTGGCGGGGTTACAGTGAGCTGGCTCAGGGGGTTACATTATGGCAATTGGTACCAGGACAAACTTAGCCTGGGAAATTTTGCTTGAGTAGGCTTTCCACTATTGTTTAGCCATTGTTAGGGGGTTGGGGTAAGTTCTACCATTGTTTTACCTATTGCTAGGAGTTCTTGAGAACTCAGGGAACTTCCTTGTTCTGAAACCTGTTCTCAGAATTAACCTAAGGTGAGGTTTGAGATGTGCGGGGACTCAGGCTGAGACAGTTAGGGGCCTTTTGGGGTCCTTTTGCTGGGTATGACAGTATTATCTGTATTCCATCTCAACTTCATCATGCCCCAAACCAATGGCAAGGCTTAGCTGGAGTGAGCACTGTGCATCTTAGGGCAAAGAGAACCAAGATGAATTCCCAGGAAGGCAGCAGCAGAGTGAATGACACAGTAAAGAAAATCAAGATGTGAGGAAAGAGAAGGGGCTTGTGCAGTGATAGAATGGAACCCAAGAACTAGAGTCCATGAGATAGACGAGAAGCAAAGGGTTGCATATGGAGTCTGAGTGGGAAGGGGCCCCGCGGGTGGTGTCTGATGTAGGTGCCAGCTCAAGGGAGGAATTCCACCATGTTCCTGAAAGATGGTCATCTGGCACAGTGATTCCAACAAATAACAATTATGTGGCATAGGGCAAGGGGATGACACCACTCTCAGGTGGAGTTGATCAACCTGAGGACTCTGTCTGGAGTCTGCCAATGGCCATGAGGGGTGAGGGGAGTAATGTCTTGTGCATAATAGTAGCCCAGTGTGCTATGAGAAACTGCTCCCACAGGACCATCTTGAAGAGCCTCGCCACATACTTTCAAGCCCTAGGGGATAAACAAGCACGTAGGACTGGGCATTTCATTATCACTCCATCAACACCCAGGCAGATTTATTGAGCGTTTTCCCAGAGATGTGGTCTTAGGTTCTGGAGATACGGAGACTTACAAGCCATAGTTCCTTGCTTTTAAGCTGTTCTTATGAAGGAGTAAGAGTGTTTCCTGTGGCCACAAAATAAATGAAACTAATTTTCCTGGGGCTTCTTTAAGAAAGCAGCTGGGCTAACTAGCCATTCATAGTGTTTAATCCATAATCATTAATTAAAGCAGAGATATTCATTGATAAATGAATTTGCCTTCTCAGAATCCATTGAGGAAGGAATGAAAGCCAGGAAAAATGATTATCTGAGGCTTTTTTTTCTTGAGGGTCTGCTCCTGTAGGCTGTGCTGAATATTTGAGTTCACTAAAATGTGCTTGCCACTGCTTGGAGACAGGACACAATTATAAGAAGTACTTTACCTAACAAATGCAATCAGTGTAACCTGCTTCTCTGTACCCTCAGTGAATTCCCAACAATAAAAAAAAAAAAAAAAGTGTGTTTGCCATATGTCAACAGAGATGACATTTTACAGGTGACATATTTACTTTCAGAAAAAGAAACTCAGGCTTGTGAAGTGCAAGAATGCCAGCGGTTTATAATCTCCTATTAGTCAACAGCATTATTGAGAGGCTTCTGTTTGTAGAGTCATATGCTGAGTATTAGTAGAATGAACACAGAAGTAAAAGATGCAGTTCTGTCTTTGAGAAACATTCAGCCCTAATGGGAAGGGAGGACCAATATGTAAAAGGCAGAACATGTATAGCGAAGGTCTGTAAATAAGTAAAAATAAATGCCTAAGTGCGGCGCATAATGTTCTGTTTTTCATTATGGGCATTTGTATTCATGACTTAGCCTTCTTGTGGGTACCAAAGCCCTTGAGAACTGTTTTCCTTTCTTATTCATCTTGTGCAGAGTACACAGTCAAAAGTGTTGAATAAATATGTATGCTACTATGGGTGTGCCTAATTGCTGGGGGAATTCCCAAGTGGAGTAGATGGGGAACCCGTACAGAGGCTGAGCGGTGTTTTCAAGTGTAAGAGGACTCATAGTTTGGTGGAGCAAAGGCACAGGAGAGAGATGAAAGAAGGAAGAGCTCTGGGGAGGGAGAAAATCCATACACTGGAGGCCACCATTCAGGGTCCTCCCTGCCCCGATTTGCCCTCCTTGCCTTCACCAACAGCAACGCTTTGTAGCCTTACCTTTTCTGCCTCTTTGTCCTTGGAATGTCTTCTGCTGTTGATAGGCCAACCTGAACCCTTCTCCTGCCAGGTGGAGGTACAGCTTCAGGAAGCCAGACATGACATTACTGGTTTTGCTCCTTCCTTCATTAAACCAGAGTGTTCTCAGGTCCTGATTTGGGTGGTCTTAATCTTGAGAGGAAGGGAGGGACACTCCTGGTCTTCTACCTCAGGTATGTGCCAAATGAGATCATGAGGCTGGACTAGTTCCAAGCAATTAGCAGGAACAGGGATAAGTGGATAGAGCAGAAGGGCTGTAGGGAGTGCATCGCAGGTCAGAAGTCCCTGCACTCTAGTTTTGCCTCTGTAACCAACTGCTGGAGTGCCTTTTGGCTGTCATTTAGCTTTTAACCCTTGGTTTTTCATCCATAAAATGAGGGGATGCTGTGATTCCTTCCAGCTGTAGAACCTGTAAGCTGATGAAGGTTAGAGTACTACCCATACTACACTGAGTGGAGAATAGTGGCTATTTAGTGGGCACAGACGGGACCACTGGAAAGGCAGTAGATGATGGTGACCAGAGAGAGTGATTCCTGATGACCACAGGACCATAGAGGGGAACCAGAGAGGGGGTAGCTGAAGACCAGTTACCCTGATATTGTCTAGCTTGTTCTTGCTCACAGCAGAGAACAGATACATGAAATCTCCTGCACCCTTCTCTCCTTTTGAAATCCGCCTTGCCTGTCATTCTCAGGTCTGTTTCTGGTGCTTGCCCCTCTTTAAAGAGTCCCTCATTCATAAGCCCTGTGAGGGAGTGAAGGGATGATGTATTTTAGCTTGTCACTGCCGGTGCATTTTCTTTAATTCCTTCTTAATTTTACCTGCTTTGGCGAATCTGCAACATGGTGGTGGTGGATGGTGCCAGAACCACACACCGGACTGAGAAGTGACACACTCGCCTTTGTCCTGAGGGAAATAGCTCTGCAGCCTGGAAAGCTCAGCACGGTAACAGCTGCCCCTGCCTGGTCTCCCAGCGGCCCCAGGAGCATCTGCCTCCCTATAGCCCCAGGCTGCAGGGGCAGGAGACTGTCTTTTAAATTTTTTCTAATAATCTTTGTTTTTTTCTAACCATAAAACAAACATTTAGTTACTACAAGAAAGTTGCAAGATATAGAAAATGTAAAAAGAGTCTTAGAAAAATAATTTCTACTGCCCTCTTCCCATAATTTTCACCATTTTTCACCATTTTGACTAAAAGTTTGTCTTAAAATTCACCCATGGCCAACATCTATTTAAATAAACTCATTTTATTTTGCAAAAAGTTTGAAACCTTTTATTATAGAAATTTTCAAGCATACACAAAAGTAGAGAGAAGAGAATATTGGATCCTGACGTAAACCAAATGGCTTCAGCCATTACAACATGACCTTCTTTAAAGTATCTTTTATCTCCCGATTAGGCTTCTGGGTCAGAGTTCAGAAAGGGAGAGGACAAGATAAACTTCGCATGGCATTGATATTAGAATTATTAAGATTTAACCAAAAAACATTTTATTTTATTTATTTTAGACACCAAACCAGATGCAGAATAACCACAGGGCCCTGAGCCAGGTATGGATGCAGCCATGGCAGCCTTCTTAGTCCCCCGTGGCACTGCTGTTCACTCTTGGGTTGTTTCCCTGGAGTGTGGATGGGTCTGACACCTGTCTGCCCAGAGCCAGTGGTGATGTCCACCCGCATGCAGGGTCGGGGTGTGTTTGTCTACGCAACTTCCTGGTGGGGGCTTCTGACCCTGGTCTCATTAGCATCTCATTAGCATACAAGCACCTGTGGCTGCTTGTAGGTGCCGGGTGAGGGGTGGTGCAGTGCTGTTTTTCTGTTACTCCTCTTTGCCACGTGGGTTCTGCATTTTCCCACTGGCAAGAGAAGGGAAAGAATAGGTGGTGGAATGTCCTCATACCCGGTTCTCCTCAAGGCCCTTTTGGATCTGGACTAAGGCACTGCGGCATCCTCAGTGACAACCACTGGCAGTTCAGGCCAACAGGGAGAACATGGCTGCATAGAGTGCAGGGGACCTGGAACCATCAGAATGTTTGGGGAGCTTCAGTCACTTACAGCGGTTTCTGGCTGAGCCGGTGCTGCCTCTGGAGCTTGCTTGTGTGGGGGACACTTTGTATGCTTGTTAACTATGCTCAGGGATCCGAGAAGTGTCTGTCTCCGCCCCCTGGGTGCATGGTCGCAGGTGTGTCTGTTTTACTTGGAGGTCTGTGTCCTTACTCTTTCCACCTGCTCCCCCACCTTTCCTTCTTCCCTGGGAGCTGAGAAGACAGCTCTTGTCTTCTGGCTGTAAGATCCTAATGCTGACTTTCTTATTTGTCTTTATTCTCCCCTAGGAGGTGGTAATAGTATGGGGGGGAATTTCTTTTAAGAATCTAAAGTAGATATGGAAGAGTCAAGGGTTCTTAAGAAATTGATCTATTGTGGCTGTAGATGGTGGGAATGATTCATAGGCCTTATGGCTTGTAGGGTGCCCTGTTCACTGTGTCCTTTTTTAAAAAAATGACAGGTATGGTCAGAGGACTACAGTGCCTTTGCCTTAGAAACACCATCCAACTTGTATGACTCAGGGACAGGGTATTGCCAGCTTTGTAGGGTTGATCAAAACCCTGATGAGAAAGTGCCTTTAGTCACATTCCCTAAAACTGTCTCTGGAATGGAGATTCCAGGGCCGTGATTTGATGAGACACTGCTGTTAGGATAGGTCAGGGAAAATCTAGGCAAAGATGTGGCTTCAAAAGTTTTAGCCTCTCCCTGGTTCCATGGTGGCTCCAGAGTGCAAAAGGGCTGGACCACCGATAGCAATAGCCCTGCATTAGGTGGTTATTGTTTACAGCTCCTGTTACCACCACAATCTGCAGCCATAAAATCCCAGATGAAGCTAGTCTGTCAGCCAAGGGCAGGCTTCTGAGAAGGGTCTAGGGGTGAGCTGTTAACAGCCAACACCTGGAGCAGCTGGGTGATGCATGCACTTGCTGGTGAAGGAGACCTTGTGGGGAGCACCACAGAACCCCTCACAGCCAGGCTGGCAAGAGCCAGGCAGGAGGAGGGCAGGAAGTAAGTGGGAGTGGGCTGTACTGGGTGGTTGAGTTCCTGTGGATGGCTCAGCATATGTGGGGAAATGTTCAAATGGATTTCCCAGTCAGGCCAATCAGGGTGATGTTACATGTGGAGAGGAGGAAGGAGGAAGTGCCGAGGAAGAGACATGAGGGCACCCCCAGGGCTGTTTGGATCCTGTTTGCCCAGTTCTGAATGCTTTGAGAAAATCCATCAAGGAGCATTCTTATGATTCCTTCACATTTCAGGATGATATCTGCACAGGGTTGTGGGGGACTGCTGCAAGGTATTGACAGTTCATGGTGAGAGGGTGCCTCCACCCCCTGCTTCTTGAGCATTTCTTAATCTTAATCTTTTTTCTCTCCCTCTTTCTTCCACCTCCATAATAAACCTTTTCACTGCCTTTCTGACCTCTACTGTTTGAACAAGGTAGCTCCTAGTCTCTGAAAGCTTTAGCAAGTCTTCCTAACCTTCTGGACTGGTGCAGACCCACCTGCCTTAGCACTTGGTTGTCCCTTACAACACTGACCACAGTTTGAAGGTTAAAGCTGTACATGTGTGCTGGCTTGTTTCACAGGGGTCTCTGTTTCACCATTGGCCCATCACTGATCCCTAACACCTAGAAGAGGGTCTGTCACATACCAGGTGGTCCACGGATTTGTTGAACAAAATATGGTGCTGAGACCTGGACTCCAAGTTACTTGGGCAGGAAATGAGCTGTCACACTTGGTGCTGGAAGAATATGGGAGCTGAAGGGGGGTGAGTCAGCATGTTAGGCAATGAGCACTGTGTGTGTCACCATGAGGGAAGGTACTAAGCACCTGAATTGGCCCTCAGCCTCTTTCCTTCCTCACTCACTGCTCTCTGAATTGCTCTTGCCCTGGGAGAGGTCAGCAGAGGCTTTGGACAGACACTTTTGCTGAGATAGGTAACCTTACCTTTTTGGTAGCCTAGGATGGCTATTCCAACCATCTCTGGACCTGAGCTCAGTTAATAATAAAGCCCAAGCTCTCTCATTGGGGAGGAGCTTTGAGTCCATGGATTCTCAGCCCGAAGCCATTGTGTTCCCCAGGACATTTGGTAATTCGGGACACAGACAGTCTTGGCTTTTATAACAGGGGGAACCTGGTGGGGAGAGTCCAGGGATGCTGCTGGTGCACGGGAGAGAATGGACTGGCCCCAAATTCCAGGAGTGCCCCAGTCAGGAAACCCTGTGGTCAGCCAGCCAAGAACTTTCCAGCAGGTTCTGCCTCTAGCCTGTGAAGCAACTGTGTCCCACAGACCCTTTGGTTCTGAAAGGACCATGGAGTCAGAATCCTGTCCCTTCCCAGTCTCAACATACCCAGCCTTCCCTCTCAGCCATGTGTGCCTCACATATGCACATACACACATGAACACACACATGAACACACACATGCACACACGTACACACACACCCAGCTGGAGCTTCCCTGGGAAGGAGAGGCACCTACAAAGGGCTTTTGGCACATTATCCCTGGAGCCCTGCGGAACCCTGTTAGAGACCTGTCTTCTAGGGTGGGGGCCAGGCCCGGGGAACTGTGGGGTCCCTTTCCTCTTGTTCTTTTCATCTCCATCTTCCTCTCCAATCCTGCTCCTCCCACCCCACCTTCCAGCATCACCCCCAGCCCCCCAGAGATTAATGTGACAACTGCCATGTGTGCTGTTTACGCAGGGAGTGGGTGAGCTCACACCCCAACCGGGCAGGTTCCCAAAGGAACACATTCCCGTGATGTCAGGGCTCGCACCTGCTGAGTGCCCCTGTGCAGGTGGGCTGCCACCCCCGAGCTATTTTCTCTGTCATCACCCCCGTCGGGTGCATGTGCAGCATGTGTGTCACTCAGGGGATTAGCCTGTCACTCAGGGCATCGGCAGGTGAGCTGGATGGGGAGCAGCCAGTGTGCCAGCCTAGGGGAAGGGCTGGGTGGGTGGGGGTGATGGGAGAGGAGCATTTGTGCCTTAAGTAGAGGACAGCGACCCTAAGAGAAGTGCTATCTGTGCAGGGTAGGTATTCCATGCTAGGTGTGGAATGAAGAGGCTGGCTCTCTTTCTCTTTGGGCGGCATCCTTTGCTGGAAGGTCACCCTTAGCTGCTCTGCAGTAGAGGTCTGGCTGTGAAGTTTCCACTGGGAGACTCTCCTGGGGCCGGAATCCAGCAGAGCCTGTTGGCCCATGATCCTGCTCAGAGCACTTAGCATGGTTGTTCCGTGTTCCTGAAGGAAGAGTCACTGGGGAAGATAAAGTGCAATGATCCTACACAAAAGCAGCTTGTGAGAATCGCGACTGTCACAGAAGCAGAGGGAGTGGAAGGGAGTGTCCTCCCTCTCACCCAGGCAACTCCTCCTTCCTCCTCCCGCTGTGAGACAGACACACGTGCACCCCATGAGAGAGGGCACAGCCACAGCTCAGCAGCTGACCTGGAAACTTCTTCCCGATCCCACTTCGCGCAGCATCAGGGCACTGGCTGCCTTCAGAATTGCCAGTTGCTGCTGCTTTTTTAATCTCAAAGGACACTTTGGTGGTTGTCGCTCCTTCACTGGATGGTTTTAAGGTTTTACTAATGATGAATCAGAAGGACACTGAAGCCCCAATCCGCATCAGCAAGAACCTCACTATTTTGGAGGAAAGAAGCACGAAGTCCTTTGCCCACTTCCTGCTGAGGGAGGTGCCGTTGTCCTGCCAGATGTGTCACTTGTCAAGCGTGTGTGGGGCGGGGGAGGCCACCCAGCCAGGCAGGGTGAAACTGGAGGGAGAGGGGCAAGGTGTAGAGAAGGTGTGGCAAGTCTATTAAAAGGATTTTGAATAATCTAGGGGGCTGTCAAGCTGTGTTCTCCAGAAGGAAGAACCTTTTAATCTATCAGTCGTCTTTAATAACCCCAGGGCACAGTGTCTTCCCAGCAATTCTGTTTCTCCTTCTTCCCTCCTCCCTCCTGTTCTTGTCCTCCTCACTGGCCTTTATAGCAATTCAAAGAAAGCACCGCAGATTGAGAGCAAGCTGAGTAAATTGTATTGGTATATTTTTAGCCAGAGAATCATCATATTAAAGTTAGGGCCATGTATTGTTTAGTTGAGCATCTATGTGTTCCAGACTCTTTGTGAGGTGCCAGATATAGAAATGACCAGATGGTTAAGGTTTCTGCCTTAATATGAGTTAAACCAAAACATTCTCACAAAACATGTGAAAAAAATGAAAAGATACTGTTCATCATTGGTGTTTTATAATAAAAGAATTGGGAAACACGTTCAAGACCAATGAAGGGAGTGCATTCATCCCTACATTTCACAGGCTGTATTCTTTGATGTGCTTTTTTGGGGGGTAGAATTTCACTCTGTTGCCCTGGATAGAGTGCCATGGCATCATCATAGCTCACAGCAACCTCAAATTCTTGGGCTCAGGGATTCCTGCCTCAGCCTCCTGAGGAGCTGGGACTATAGGGGCCTGCCACAACACCTGGTTAGTTTTTCTATTTTTAGCAGAGACAGAGATGGAGTCTCCTTCTTGCTCAGGCTGGTCTCAAACTCTTGAGCTCAAGCAGTTCACCTGCCTTGCTCTCCCAGAGTGCTAGGATTATAGGCATGAGCCACCTTGACCAGCCCTTTGAAGTGTTAACAGAATTTTTTCCTTTTGTTTATAAAAGAGGATTCTATAATCAAGGAAGTTTTGGAAATACTGGAATAAACAAAGTAAATAATGTTCCTTTTTTTGTGTAGTGCTTCTCACATGCTAAGAAGGAAATATAATTGGCTGTAAATTTCCCAAGTTTCTTTGGTTACAAAAGCCCATTTTCCAAAAAGCACATTAACATCTCGCAGATCACCACAACGCGAGGAACACGATTTTGGGCATACGCTTCCCTCTGCGGCATCCTTCACAAATAGTCACCCAAGTGGAATTGCTCTGAGCCATCTTCAACTATAGCTCAGTTGTTTCTGAGACCAAAAATACTGTTAACAGGCACAATTTCATCGCTGCCATTGCTGATACTGACTAATGTTTTTTGGCAACAGAGCCCCGATCTGAGTGCTGGGTGTAAACTTAGCTCTTGCTGCCAGGGCGCACTAGGAGCCAGCACTGGCCAAGCTGCGCAGTGAACAGACCCTGTTATCTGGAACACCCCTCGTGAACCACTGGAACAAACCAGTCTTTCAGAATGTTTGATTTAGAATCATGAATAAAAACAGATCTAGCAATGGGAAGATCATTTGATTCGTCCTTCAGCTTACGGCAGGCCCAAGTCTCAACTTTCTCAGAAAAATGACCTTTTTTGTTCATTAAAACCCTCCATAGCCTTTTGACATCCACTTCTTCCACATCTTTCTCCTAATAATCAGGAATAGTTTTCTCTGAGGTCTGGTCCACAATCTTCTCTGGTTTGCATAGAACTGACCGGAGTCGATCAGACCAAAGATGTAGATTTCATATGCTGAAATTGGCAGGTGCCTGCCTTTGTTCCATCCGCTTTGAAAGTGGTTTTTTCATGTTGTATATTTTTAACTTTTTACTCCACTTCAGATACAATCATGTCTCTCTGAACAGAGGAGGGACAAGACAAGACAGAAGTTTAGTAAAAGGACGCAGCCTTGGAAGCAATTTTTAATGAATGAATCTGTTATCTTATACAGTGATGGCTGCCGTGCTCGATGGAAGGCTATATTCTGAGGACTGACATACTTGAATAGGAAGCAGAGAGAAAACGAGAGAAATTGGGAGGAAAAAAGAATGTCAGAGAAGTCCACAGGAAGCATGAAGACTAAAATAAATCAAAATTAGGTTTTCCAAGTTCAGTAGTGAAAGAGAGAAAAAGGCAAATTGCAATGATGAGAAGCACTCTACCATAGAAATTCCGAATTCTTGATTTTACTAATGGAGCATGTGTGTTTTAAACATGGCATTTGACTTTTCTGCCCTTGTTTCCTTCAATGAATTTGGGATAAAATATCTACCATGAGGTTCAAATGGATATTGGAATTTGTGTGTGAGGTGGTATAGAGAGGGGATTTGAAAGCCTTACATTTGTGAAGTGCGGTTCAGGGAAACTATTTGGAAAGACGTGGGTGGTGAAGGGGCAATGGTGGAGAGAAAGAGTCCAGATGAAGCTTGCGAACTCTTAGCTGAAAGGCATAAGTGTTAAGAAGTATTTTTTAAAATGCCCCAAGCTCTATTTCAAGGTCCTAGAAAACATCCTGCCAAGAGTTGTTTGTTTTGTCTAAGGTGCATGATCTAATCCTTCTCGATCCCTGATTATTCAAGGAACTTGCATCCAACTTGTGGTACAAGAATCCAGCATATGGATTTCTATGTTTTCTTTGGTTCAGTGTGTGTTAGCATTACAGAGACAGCAAGTAATCACTCTTTATTCTAGACGTTTGGCCATAGCCTCGCTGGGGCCAGGCCTGGGCCAGCTCTGTAGAATTGCACTGTGATGGATGCAGAAAGCCAGAGCCCAGATCAAGGGCTGTGGGGTATGTGAAGGACCTTCATTTAGAGAGATGGAGATGGACACAGCCTGCCTCTGTCTTTTTTGAAAATTTGTCTGATTTAGAGTACAAAGGCTTAGAACCCACATCACCAAATGCTGCAAAACCAGTGACTGTCTGTATGACCTCAGAAAAGTATTTGGCTTTTCTGTGTTCAGTTGTCTCATTTGTTAAGGGTGTTCCAACTCAGTATATTACAGTGAAGCTGATGCATTGTCTATCACTATGACCATGGGAGATTATGAGTCAACCCACAATAATACCAAATCAGGAGTGGGGCGAGGCAGTGCTCAGCTGTGCTGCACTGGGCTGGTTATATTATCCTGTGTGTAAAGATCTTGGAACTGCCTTGCTTCTGGCAGATGGCTTTAAGTATTAAGGGACTGTTTTTCTTTCTTTCAGACCAATGATGCCTTAGGAGCCACCTGGAATTGGCTGTACTTCATCCCCCTCATCATCATTGGATCCTTTTTTGTTCTCAACCTCGTCCTGGGAGTGCTTTCCGGGTAAGCCAGATGTTTCGCTCTCTCTCAACTTCTTTGCTGACTGCTAACTGTAAGCTAATGCCTCCTGACTCATGGCAGATTCATTCATTTAGCCTTCATTTAGAAGACATTTACTGAGCAGCCCCTATGTGCCAAATGCTGTTTGAGACGCTAGGAACGCAGTAGTGAACCGTCATTCTAATCATCTTTATTATTCTTAGGAATTAAAAAATCGTTGTGTCAGCACAACACTGAACACAATATTGAGTAAGAGTTCACTTACCCATCCATCCTTTCCTTCAGTATCTCAACAGTCTCAGGCCTTCTATGTCAAACATTGTGCTGTTTGGTTAGGGTACAGAATTGAACAAGATATAGGCTTTCCCTCAAATGATTCTTATTCTGTAGAATATTGGACACCGAATCTTATAGTTATGGCCTGAATTAGCTCATGCCAATCTACAAGCCCTCAGTGTCCAATACCATGGGGAGCATTGTGACGAGCATACGAAGTATGGTTCTTCCCTTTTAGAAACATGTTCTACTGGAAAGACAACAAAAACACTTGAAACAGGAAATAGGAGGGTTTTTATTTTTTAATAATTTTGTTTGGGAGAAATGACAATCTATGTAGCCTGAAGTTATCAGAGATGGTTTCATGAAGGATTAGGATTTTTCTCAGGATATAAGATATGTAATAGAATAACATATGAGAGTGAACATTTCAGGAAGGGGAACATGGCACCATAAGCAAAGATGAAGAAATGGGACTTGTTATGGAGTGTGAAGAGATTATAAGGTAGCATTTCAGGATGGCTAAGACAGAGATGTATTTTTACATTTTTCTAAGCAAAATCAAACTTAATTTCTTGTCAGAGTAGCATAAGTTCTTCAAATGAAAATTTGTAAGGTGGTGTTTCTACTTTAATGTGGCAGATTGAACCCAGTTGGTCATTTCTTGAAACTTTGCTAATAAGGAAATAGATTTTAAGAAAGGCACAGGTCAGAGAGGACAAGAGGGATGATAATGGATGAGACATGCCAGCCAAATATTTGAAGATAGAAAATGGTGACTGATATAGGAAGAGGTGAGATTTAATTGCCTGCAATGGAGAATGCCAGTGGAAAGCAAACTGATTGCCCTACAAAGCCCTAAGAAGTATCAGGAATTGAGAACTGGAATAAATGTGTTGCTAAATCCAAAATTAAAGAACAAAAACCAAAAAAATACCCCAAGCCCAAGAGGATTGTTTCAAAGTTCTTATAAAGAATATCAGATGCCCTCTCGTTACTTCTGATTGTAACCCACAGGCAATGATGCCAGGCATCTGCTCCACCTAACCCCCACCCCAGCAAAAGTTAGGAAAAATTAGAGAAATTTGAAATGGTAGCAGTACGGGTGAACTTGAGGGTGGATTGATATGTTGTGAAAACAGGAAGGTTGAATGAAAATACATAGCTGAATGTCCATGTTCCAGTCCACTTATAGTGCTTGACTCTCAGAAATATAGCGATCTGGTAGG
This sequence comes from Loris lydekkerianus, assembly GCA_963574355.1. NCBI lineage: Eukaryota > Metazoa > Chordata > Mammalia > Primates > Lorisidae > Loris > Loris lydekkerianus. The sequence goes on along the minus strand of CAUYPK010043467.1, from coordinate 173,674 downwards.
AGCTTAGAGGACTGTGGGACATAGTCCCTCTAAGAGAAAAGACTTGTCTATACTGACATTTTGGGGGAGATCAGAGAAACAAGTTCCTACCCCATCACCTTCGGTGAGGTATACTATATTAATTCTATGGCTGCCACAACAAATTACCACAAAATGGGTGTCTTAAACTTAGAGAAACTATATTCTCTGACAGTTCTAGAAAGTAAAGGTCCAAAATCTGCCAGGGCCATGCTCCCTCCAGGGGTTCTAGGGCAAAATGTATTTCCTTCCACTTCCAGCTTATGGTGGCTCCAGGCATTCCTTGTTTGACAGCCACATCACTCCATCTCTGCCTCTGTGGTCACAATGCCCCTTCTTCTGTGTAATTTCCCTCTGCTTTGCTCTTATAAAGACTTTTGTTGTTGGACTTAGGATCACTGAGATAATCCAGGATGATCTCTTCTACTGAAGATCCTTAACTTCATTACACCTGCAAAGATCCTTTTTCCAAATTGCATTCACAGTTTCCAGGAATTAGGACATGAATACATCTTTTTGGAAGGGCTACTATCCAATCCACCGCACTCACCATTTCATGAGCTCCAACCATCCAAACAATGTTTCCAACTAGGGTTTGTTCTTTGCTCTTAAATATGAGCACACAGCTGGAGATCATCAGCGTTTGAGGAACATCTCCAACACAAAAGGCAAAAAAACAAATAACAAATAGAAAAGAAGGAACTTCTCTGAATATGAACAATGCAGGGAGCAGAAAACAACTTTAAAAAATTGTATTTGGGCTTATCGTCCGTAGCTCAGTGGTTAAGGCACCAGCCAAATGCACCAGGGCTGGTGGGTTCAAACCCAGCCAGAGCCTGCTAAACAATAATGACAACAATAACAAAAAAATAGCCAAGTGTTATGGCCGACACCTGTAGTCCCAACTACTGGGAGGCTAAGATAAGAGAATCACTTAGGTCCAAGAGTTTGAGGTTGCTGTGAGCTTTGACATCATGGCACTCTACCAAGGGCGACATAGTGAGACTCTGACTCAAAAAAAAAAAAAAAAAAAAAAAAAAATTGTATTTGGTATCAGCATAGATGGAAAAGAAATGGTTTCATCTACAGAATGATGAATTACTATAAAAGCATAGACGATAAGAAGAGTTCTTGGAAATTAATATAAAATGTGAGTAAAGTAAATTTACATTCATGAAAAATGAAATTTAAAAATGTACTAAAAATAAAAAGATAGTAAATGGTTAAAATATAAAGTTGAGGAAATAACCTAGAAAGTAGAACTAAAAAGAAAACAAAAAAGAGTTGGTCCAACATCGAACTATCAAAGAAGTTCCATAAAGAATATGATGAAATGGAAAGAAAGAAATTAACAAAGAAAATACAAGAAATGTTCCCTAGACCAAAAGATTAACATTGTCAGATTAAAATATCTGTTGGGACCTGTGCAAGGATGTTCTTTCCAGGATTGTTTCATGAAAAGTGGGGGAGTTGGAGGTAATCTGAGTAGGCATAACTGGGAGATGAGATAGATAAAATGCTGGATGCCTGCTATGACATACAATGTCACATAGAACAAAAAACACCATGTATACATGGAGCATAGACTAGCTTAAGAACATAGAGTCTAGTGTAAACAAGGAGGAAACAATGTGTTATAATATTACTCACATAAAAAACATGTATACAGGCTCGGAGCCTATAACTCAGCGGAGCCTATAACTCAGCGGCTAAGGTGCCTGTAGCTCAGCTGCTTGGTGCCTGTAGCCCACTGGGATTGGTGGGTTCGAACCTGGCCCGGGCCTGCCAAACAACAATGACAACAACAGCAACAACAAAAATAGCCAAGTATTGTGTCGGGCACCTATAGTCCCAGCTACTAGGGAGGCTCAGGCAAGAGAATTGCTTAAACACAAGAGTTTGGGGTTGCTGTGAGCTGTAACACCATGGCACTCTACCAAGGGCGACATAATGAGACTCTGTCTTAAAAAAAAAAGGAAAAAAAAAAAAGCCCCCCAAAGACAAGTATACAAAGCATACACAGTTTGTAAAAATGCATTCAAATAAAAGGTACACATTGAACATAGTATAATGATTGTATAGCAGGGAAATAGAATGTGGGTATGGAGTTAAAAAGGAACAAATGAGTTTAATTCATTAATAATAAAAATACACCCACTGAGCACTTAGAATATCTAATGAAAAGAGACCACACAAAGGCAAATGAAATTTCAGAACATCAAAGTAAAGACGCTTCTGAAACTGTTCAGTAATTGGAAAAGGGGATGGAGTTTACTTACAAAGAATCAGAATAAAACTGGGCTTTTCAATGGCAACATTGAAAAATAGTAACCAACAGAGAAGGAACTTTTGGAAGGAAAATAATTTCCAAGATAGGATTTCATACCTAGCCCAAATACCAATTATTTTGAGAATGGAATAGAGATATTTTCAGATACCCTTTCTGAAAAAGTTACTGGAAATTGTGTGTTACCAAAATTATGGAAATAATTGAAGAAAGAGAAAAACATGAAAGTCATAGAAACCAGGGATTCAGTGGAGGAAAGAAGCAAGGGAGGTTGGTTCCAAGGATGATAAAGGGAAGTCTAAGATCACAATTCTTAGGGAACTGGCGAGCATCTAGCTCAGATCCAAAGAAGACAACAGAGGGCTCTACAAACATGATCTGCAAGAAAAAAAATCAAACTAATATATTCCCTGATGTGTATTGTTGTATTCAGAAGAGTTACAGCCAGGTGCTACATTACAATGTTTCAGTCAACAACTTACCAAAATACCAAATGTGTAACAGTAAAATTATAGTGTAGCTGAAAAATTCCTATACCATCATAGTACAATGTGCACATTTGTGGTGATGTTGAAATAAACAAAATCATACTACCTGTAATATAAAAGTATAGCACATACAGTGCTTAATGATGATAGATAACTGTTACTGATTTATGTATTTGCCATACATTTTTATTTTGAAATGTATTCCTACTTACTAAAACAAAGAAAGTTCACTGTAAAAAAGACATAGGTAGATCCTTCAGGAGGCGCTCCAAAAGAAGGCATTGTTATCGTAGGCGATGGCACGTCCATGCATGTTCTTACCCCTGAAAACCTATCAATGGGACCAGATGTGGAGGGAGAAGACAGTGATATTGATAATCCTGACTTATGTAACCCTAGGCTAATGTGCATGTGTTGGTTTTTAACAAAAAACTTTAAAAAGTAAAAAATAAAATATAATTAGGGGGGGAAAGCTTACAGAATAAGGATATAAAGACAGAAAATATTTTTGTACCTCTGTACAGTTTTTTTGTTTGTTTTTGCAGTTTTTTGCCAGGGCTTGAACCCACCACCTCCAGCCTATGGGGCCGGCACCCTGCTCCTTTGAGCCACAGGTGCCACCCAGTTTTTTTGTTGTTTTGTTTTTTTAAGATGGGGTCTTGATTATGTTGCTCAGGCTGGTCTCAACCATCTGGGCTCCAACAATTCTCCCTTATTAGCTTCCTGAGTAGTTAGAATCACAGGCACCAAACATTGTGCCTGGCTACAGAGTATGTTTTAAGCCAAGGGTTATTACAGGAGATTCCATAAGTTAAAACAAATTTTAAAAGTTTATAAAGTAAAATAGTTACAGTAAGCTAGAGTTAATTTACTATTGAAGAAAGAAAAATATTTTTTATAAATTTAGTATAGCTGAAGTGTGCAGGGTTTATAAAGTCAACAGGCATATATAGTAATGCCCTACGCATTCAATATTCACCACTCACTTACTGACCCCCCACCCCCAGGGTAGCTTCTAGCATTGCAAGCTCCGTTCATGGTAAGTGCTCTATACAGGTATACCATTTTAATCTATTACACCATATTTTTACCATACCTTTTCTATATTTAGATACATTTAGATGTACAAATACTTACCTTGAGTTACTGTTGTCTACAGTATTCGGTATAGTAACATGTTGTCCTGTTTTGTAGACTAGGACCACTAGGCTGCATACCATGTAGTTTAGGTGTATAGAAGGTAATGCCATTTAGTTTTGTGTATGTACATTCTATGATGTTCATCAAATGATAAAATAGCCTAATATCACATTTCTTAGAACATATCCCTGCCGTTAAGCCATGCATAAATGTGTGAATATATAATGTGTGTATGTATTTATACACACACCAATCTAAGTGTTTAATTCCATGAAATGAAAAAGTGTCACCACTAAGGAGACATAAGTGCAGGAATGCCTCTGTGCAGCTCAGCTGTCAACCACATTTACATTTTTTGATGCTGAACTCTTGAGACAGAACCCTGGTGGTGCTAAAATTGCCTTGAGAGGATGGGGGAGATTGAGTATGAGAAGAGAAAGGGGAGATCAAAGACTAAAATCTTAGGTTCCACAGTTAGGAAGTCTTTAAGCAATATCTAAAATTGAAAGATAAATTGCAGTGTTTTCAGTATAATATTTAGAAATGTGGAAGTGAAAAGCAGAAGAAACAGGTGAAGAGTTGAAAGTGCTTGCCTCTGGGGACTGACATTCAGGGTTTTAAGAGAGGTGAAGCAGAGGGCTGCTATTTTTTCATTGTAATTCTTTCAAAATTATTTGACTTTTTAAACTCCATGTGCCTTAGTTTGAGAAAGTAGAAATTAAATTTTAAAGTGAAAATATTACACACATACAAAAATGTGTAGGATGAAAGGCATATATAAGAATATTCATCTAGCATCCGTGGGGGAAGGATTGGCAATGGGAGAGACCAGATTCAGGAGGATTATGGAGGAAACAACTGCTCTGGTCCAACCATGTGGTACTAAGCGCCTATGGTAATTTGTGAAATGGTTATGAGGGAGAAACCAAAGACATTGCAAAGGAGTAAGAACGTTCATCATGTATATCCAGTGGAGAGCTTAAAGACGTAATAGCATTTCTACGTGTTTACTCATTCAGTGGATGATTGTTGACATTCTTTGTTTATGCCCAAACACTGCTCTAGGTGACTCTCACGTAGCCTGAGAGTCCCTCAGTGACTCTGCCTTCAGGAGGGACCTGACCACAGACTTTCTTCATGTATCTCTACTGAGGGGATAATCTCTAGCTTTTGTATACTCTTATCTTTAACAAGACTAACTACAAGATGTTCATTTATCCTTACTCATTTCCTATGTGTGTTCATGTGTTAGTTTGGAAAATTTAAGATAGATCCTTACTATTTGGGGAAAGAGCAAAGTAGATGCTGTGCTCACACAAGTCGCTGGTGTCCTGGGCGAGTCTCCAGGACGAGTTCAAGGTGTGTCTCAACAGAGATGGAGAGCACTTCTGGACACTGCCCTACCGGGTGATGCCTCATGTCTAACCATGTGGACTCTGTCTGGTTTGGAATCACATCTTTTTGTTCTCTTACATCCTCTTCTGGATGGATCAGCGTGGTGCAGAGGAAGAAGCATGAACTTTAGGCATAGGGGAGAAGCCTAACCCTGTAAGAAGACACTAACCCTGTGTGTTTTGCAAGTTCCTCTGTAAGTGGAATGGCAGTTTCATTCTCATAAAGCCTAGCCAGGATCTGGCATGGAGTAGCCCTTAGCTCCTACCAGCTGCCTATATCCTGTGACAATACTGACATGCATTTTCACAGCCTATGAGGTACAGGCGGCTATCATCTGCCCAACAGCCTGTGGCTGTTTGGCTTGAGCCAGATGTGGGGCCATGGGCTCCTCTCCCACTAGAAGATGGCCTCAGGTTAGGAGATGTCATGGATCCGGGACGGCAGATGCCTCCTTAGCACTCCTAGAAGTCTAGGAAGTGACAATGGCAGCTGGGAACAGCTGGTATGAATAAATTCTGACATTTAGAGGACTGTTAATAATAGGGGCCTTACAGGCTGGGATGGAAATATTTGTATCCCAGTTTCTTTTTCGCATTCTGATGCTTAACACGTTTGGGAGGGGTTTCCTGGTACCTGCAGAGGGTTCAGCAGCAGCTGGTCTTGTGTACAGACCGTGGGTTCACTCTTCTGCTTAGCTGGCTCTCACATGCCTCTGGGGAGGGTGTGGGCTTTCTCCATGGAGTGGGGGTTTAGTTGGGATTGTACTCACAAGCTGCCTCCAGTAGCTCTGAAAGTTTTATCTCCAAGGAACAGGGTTTCCTGTGACCTGCAGACAGTTTGAATGTTACATACCAAGGCCTTCCTAGAGCACAGAGAGACAGCAGTGGAAGAGGGGACACATATGGCCCCTGTGTTCAGCACGTGGGGAAGACAGCCCAAGTGAAAGGGTCTGGGCAGCATTCATTGGTGCTCAGATTCCATCAGATGCCAAGTGTAGAAGCGACTGAGGCACCATCCCAAGGGTATGGGCTTTGGTGGGAGGAAGCCACCAACCTGCAGGCATGTTTGTCAGCTTCCTATTTAAAGGGGAAGTATGGATAGAAGCATTGTAGCATTTTTGCTTGTCTCAGAGGAAATGGGATTTGATGAAAACCATTAGCTTAGACTTGAAGAAAAGCAGAGCTTCCTGTCTCCATGGAAACAAACCAGGGCTGCAGGAGCACATCCTGAGCACCGTCAGGGGCTACAGGGCCAAAGGCTCACACAATCAGAAAATGCCCTTAAGCCATCCCACTGTCCCTTTCCACTATTCCCAGGGCTTTTGGAGAGAGAGAGGGAAGGATGGGGGAACACTTGAGCTGTCTCCAAACTGGGGCATGGACAGTCAGGCTAGGGACTGCTTGCATATACACATGGGAGCAATGTGAAGTCTTGTGTGTGGAAGGCATGCCATAGTTTTCAATGCTTCCATTATTGTATTTGTTCTTTGCAAGAGCTCTGTGCAGTCAGTAGACAGTGTTTTTATTTGGATACGAGAAAAGGGAGGTTTACAAATGCTAATCTCCAACTAGTTACTGGTAGGTGTGGGGCCAGAGGTTATAATTTCTCAACTTCTGTTTAGGTGCTTAACGTATATACTTGAGTATAAGCCGAGTTTTTTCGGCACAAAATTTGTGCCGAGTTCAGGTTTTTCGGCACATATTTTGTGCCGAAAAAACTCGGCTTATACTCAAGTATATGCGGTATTTTAGTATACCAGGAGGCCTTCCATTCAAGGATCCTGGCACCCAGGTTGGCACAACTAGTGAAAAGTTGCCAAGGGTTAGCCTAGAATACCACCCTGACCATACGGATGTATTAATGCAAGTTTTAATCTGAACATGCACACACTTACTTGCACACGCTCATCTTGACACAGACAATGTGACCTGGTACATACTAAGCAGAAGATGCAAAGACCCACGGTCCTGTTGTTCTAAGGATTAATGGAAAATGGTAGAGAAGGAATTCTCCTGGTTGCACTTCTTTGGTGAGTGGAGTGGCTCCGTCAGCAAGCAGAATGATTGTGTCTGTCTTGCTATCAACTCATTTGCTGGCTGCGTTTGACGATTCAGTGCAATTCAGCAAATGTTATGTTGAGTGTCTACTCTGCAGGAGATAACTTGCTGGACTCCTAGGTTACAAAGATGAATAAAATAAGGAAAATGTAGACTAATAATGAAATTTTTCAAAATACACAAAATGGGGTCTAAGTTCAAATAGTCTAGAATTCTAGTCCCCTCAGAAGCTATTAAGATTCATATGTGACTCACCTATTTTAGGTAATGACTATCTTGAAAGGCAATTTTGGGGATGCAAAGGTAAGACCTAAATCATGGCCATAAGAAACAGACTAACAAATGTCCTTTTAGTGTTAAACCTGGCATCTCCTGATAGAAATCTGGCATCTCCTGATAGAAATCTGGCATCTTCTGATGGACCTGCTCTTGCTTATTAGAAGGTAACTCCTGTGTGTTCTCCAGGACTAACTTGAGCTAGGAATGGCTGTTGGTCTTAAGAAGGAAATTATTCATGCCCAGCTGAGTAATGTGGGTGAGATCCCTGAGGGTTATCGTGAGTATTAGATCGACATGTGTCTGATTCTCCCAAGGCAGGCTGACATTGAAGGTGGCTGGCTGAGATGGGTTTGTGGGTGAACAACACAGTAATTCTTCTGGGATTCTGACTCTGGATTCAAACAGTAAAAATTTGTTAATTGACCCAGGCAACAGTTACTAAGTACTTGCTGTGAGTCACCTGAGGCTGGAGATACCAGATCAGTCAAGGACAGAGAGCTGCTAACTCTAAAGGGCCTAACAATAGAGTGGCATTTAAATTGGAAGGGGGCAAGGGTCAGATGAGGCTGACTGAAGAAGGTGACAAAAGTATGTGCTTTTGAAAAGTGAGCAATGGCTAGCTAGAGGAAGGAAGGAGGATGGACATTCCAACAGAGACAGCACACTGGGAGTCAAGGAAGATAATAAAAGGCCAGGGTGCACAGCCGGCAGAGCTGGGAGGGACAGGGATGGGGCTAGAGGCATAGGTAGGCCAAGGCTCAGCCTGAAGGGCCTCTTGGGCTAAGCCGAGGTGTTTAAATCGGATCCCAGAAGCTCGTGGGAGGCTCTGAAGCTGTGTGATAGGAGGATGACTAGGTTGGCACTGGAAGATGCTCACCCTGGAGTGGTATACGAAGAAACAAGGTCGGAGGCAGGGAGACGCCTGATCCTAGAGAGAAGCGTTCTGTGGGGTGGGGGAGAGGGAAGAGGGCACTGCCAGCCCCGGCTAGGACTATGTGGGTTTGGAGGTGGAAATCAGAGACATGTCTCTTGAACCTCTTTTTGTTTTCTGAACTGAGCTACTAGGTATTTAGGGGAAAACACAGGACAAAAAGTAGGTTTAAGGGAAAGAGCTTAGTTTTTGGACCTATGGAGTATAAGAAAGGATAACGTACTCTGTGCCTTTGACTAGTACACAGCAGTAGGATAGAATTTATTTAAGGTTGATTTTTTTTAAATCTGTGACTTATTGAGATGGTACTTTGCACCCAGCATTATGCCAAACCCATGACACATGCTGCCTCACTTAGTCCTCACAACGAGTCCGTGGGTATTAATTGCTTTCTTTTATAAACAGGGTAACTGTGTCTGGGAGGTTGGTAATCTGCCTAAGCAAATAATGCTAGGGAACAGCAGGTTCAGGATTCGAACAGAGGTCTATGATAGAGGCTTTAACACCTCTGCTCTTAAACAGATCCTCTGTGTAGTTTAAATGTGGTTTATGGAAGGAAATTTTCCAGCTTGTAGTATAGCAGAACTTGGGGAATATGAAGAGGCCCCCAGTGGTGGCCACAGGACAGACATAGAGCTTCTGGAGTAGAGTAATGTAGAGTATTATAATCTAGAGTATTATAATACCCAGTTTTAGTTATCAGAGAAGGATGTTTATATTTTCCCCTTTAACTAGAAGGATACTATTCTGGGTGCATTGTATGACTGGGTGAGGTAGGGCATGTCACACACAAAGCTCATAAGAGTTTGCTGAAAGAGTCTGCATTCCCCAAGACACTGCTTTTAATGTACAGTTGTCCAAATTGTATCTTCAAGTGTGATCAGAATTGTTGGAGGAAGATGGGACTCTTAAGTGTAGTTTGCTCCTGCCCTCCTTGTACAACTGAGGAAACTCAAATAGAGAATGGAGTGATCGCTTAGGTCACACCCTGCTCTTTAGAGTCAGATCTTTGTCAGAACTGGCATCCCCTGGCTCCCTGTAGGGGCTGCTTTTTCCTCTGTGCTATAGGGATATCCCCACAGTGAAGTCCAGACTCTGTGGACGGTGTATCTGGGTCTGGATTCTGTTGCTGTCACTTGCCAGCTATGTCCTGTCAGGTCAATCACTTCAATTTTCTGTATCTTCAGTCACCCAACTGTGAATAAGGCTACTAGTATCTATCTACCATGTAGGATAACTGGGGAAAGGAAATCCGAGCATACATGGTAAGCGTATAGAATATGGGAGGTAGGACACTCTTAGTAAATAGTAGCTAATAGTAGTAGTAGATTTTTTTCTCTTTAGAACCTGACTTACATGTCTATAGGTAAGGCTGGGAAAGAGCCATTCATGTTACTTGGTCAGCACTCCTGTTGAGTCAGTTAGTGTCAACTCAGATGTTTTCAGATGCCACAGGTACAGGTGACTGTCCACAGCATCTGACAGGGAACAGCATGGATGGATGTGCCCTTGTGCCCCAAGGGGCCCTCGCCATTTGCAGTTCATTGGAGTGCCCTGGCCTTGCTCCCCTCTGCTCATGTGGCCTGGAGTGAGCCTCCCTTGGTTTTCTGTGTTAAATTCCTGCACTTGTTTCAAAACTTGTTTCAGCTTTGACTTCTATCGTGAGATCTTTTCAGGTCCTTACCTCACTGTTATTTTACAATTATGATGAAAGTCTTTCTCCCATGTTCGTGACACTATGTCAGTGGTTCTCAACCTGTGGGTCACGACCCCTTTGTAACAATGAAAATTCATTCTGCATATCAGATATTTACATTGTGATTCATAACAGTAGCAAAACACAGTTATGAAGTAGCAACGAAAATAATTTTGTGGTTGGGGGGTCACCACAGCATGAGGAACTGTATTCAAGGGTCGCAGCATTAGGAAGGTTGAGAACCACTGCAATATGTACTCTGTTTGTTACAGAATCTATTAACATTGTGGAATTCTGTTAATATTAATACTAAAGGTAAGAGCTGACATTTATTGAAAGCTGTCATTTGCCCGATGCTTTGCTAAATATCTTACATACATTAATTCATTTAATCTTTCTAGCAATCCCACGAATCAGGTGTTCTTGTTGACCTCATTTGATAATGAGGAAATGGGGGCTGAAAGTGTTGAAGTCTTATACAGCAAGTGAGGAGAAGAGCTCTGCCGCCTCCCCCAGCGTGTACATTCCTTGCTCTGGAGTTACAAATGTCTCTGCCACCCTTAGGTTTGTTTCTTATGCTGGTGATGTCTTTTTACATAACTGGATCTCTTGTAGGTCTCAGTGCCTTGTTTTTATGCTCAATAAGTGATTGCAAAATGGAAGGGCAACTAAGTAACACCAGGGCCTCTTAGGGGATGGAGAATAAATAGTATTGCAGAGAACTGAAGAAGAGGCTGTCATCTTAGAAGTCAGCAGTATAACCATTGAAATTGGACATCCTGGTAAAAGTTCCAGAGAAGCTGTTTCCTCTGCAGAATGATGCTTTTGCCTACAGCTTACAGGCATTGCAGGCAAATGCTTACCACAGGTTGTACACATGGCTATGGGGAACTTGTTTTTTTCCATCTAGTTAATTTCTCATATCCTTTGCTATTTTCCCACTGGTATAGTTAGCTTTTCCATATGACCTTAAAAGATCTATTTGTATAGTAAGTCTACTAACCATTTTATGTCATACATGTCAAATGCTTCAGGAATAATCACTTTTAAAAGATAAAACTGTTGTCTCATTGGGAATCACGGGCAACTAAACGGTTAGAAGCAGAAAAAGATGAAACAGCTATTCCTTTTACTTAAGAGCACTTCATTTAGAAAGCATTTCATGTGTACTCATTGGTTTGGTTCTCACAATGATGCTAAGTATTATTATCTTACAAGTAAGGAGATTGCAGCTCAAAGTGAGCAAGTAACATGCCTTAAGTCATAAATCTAAAACTGGTTTTCTTATTGGCAGTCCAGTGTCGCTTGGAACACAAAGCGCTGCTCCTCTCTGATGAACTGGGTGTTTCCAATGGGCTCTTGGCTGCTTGGCTTTTACTCAAAACGGAGATCTGATATACATACCCCAGCACAAAATGAAGTAGTCTTTTGAATTTATTCACTTAGCAAATATTGTTGAGTACTTGCTAGGTATCAAACCCTGTTCTAGATGCTGGGGATGAAACATCCCTGCCCTTGTGGAGATTATAGTCGTGTGCTGTGCATGTAATCTATATTTTACATAACATCACTCCCCATTTTAGAACTTACTAGTAGGAAGAGGTCTGATCAGCGGGAATAGCCCGAAACTGCTCTGTGTTTGTAACACTACGGGCTGAGACTGACTGTGAAATGCACTGCAACTGCTTGGGTGGGGGGAGGCTCTAGTTCCTTTTTTATAGACTAAAATTCTGTCCTCTCTCAAATTAAACTCTAGTGTTTTCTTGTTCTAATGTACCTTGGGGAGTAGGAGTCATGCCAAGATAGGTGCTTCGGGGGGCTCAGCCAAGTGGGAGGAGCCTGAGCTGCGAAGCAATGAGGTGCAGAGGGGAAGTCATTTGGGAGGAGCCAACAGTCATACCTAGAAAGGCTGGATCTGAGAGGTGGATCGGATGTTGTGGGAAAATGAATAAAGAGATCAGTGGGTAGGAGAATCAAATAATCAAAACAAGTTGTACTGTTTTACAATGATCTGTCCTTTTTATAGAGAAAGTTGGACACCTAGATTGGGACTTCTTTAGGTGTCTTTTTGGTAACAAAGACAATAGCCAAATGTAAAAATGCCTCCATTCTTTGTTGAATAATTTTCCATACATAGACTTTCTAGTTGGAAAAGTTCATAGGTTATTGAAACAATCCTGATAGCTCCTTGTTCATACTCTTACCTACCTTCATATAGGTTCATCTTCTAACACTCTGATACCTTTATATATGATGCATACATGTGCACACATGTATATATGTACATGTGCACACATTTTCATGTATGTACATGCTGACTTATATTCATGTGCAAACGTTAATGCATGCATTCTAGTCTTTGTTCCTCCATGAAGTCCTCAAAGAACCCAGTCTTTTAATGACTGTACCACTACCCAAATTTGCCTTACATAGTAACTACATTCAAACCTATTTCAAGACTATTTCCATCTTAAAATCTCACTTATCTATTTTTCAGAAGATGAGTTAATTTTTACTTAGTGGAATATATATGAAATAATGCTTAAGAAGATAGCTCATTAGGTAGGAGGAGTAAGTTCTGGCATTTTATTGCCCAGTAGGGTGACAGTAGCTAACAGGTATTGACTGTGTTTGATAAAATAACAGAAGAGAGGGCTTTGAATGTTTTTACCACAAAGAAATGATAAATACATGAGGTGATGGATACACTAAATACCCTTCCTTTTATCATTATATAACTTAATACATGTACATCAAGTAAATATATGCAATTGCAGTGTGTCAAAAAAATAAAAGTAAATGGAAAAAAATGAAAAGAAGATGGGTTTGCTAACAGACAGACCTGGACTTAACTTAGCTGTCTGCTACTAAACTCCACAGCATACACCTTCTCTTAGTTATCTCTTAGGTGTCTCAAACTTCAGCCTCCCCAAACTGAATTCAGTGTCTCCTTCTCCTACTCTGCCACTAAACACACCCACTGTTCTCCCACATCCTCCTTCTCTTATCTTTTATCACAGTTATTATCCAAGTCAGAAGCCTTAGTTAATCACGATAATAACTTTCTTCTCCCTTGGACTCTGCGTCTAATTGTTCATTAAGATCTACTGATTCTGCTTTGAAAGATTTCATGAACTGTGTTGTGGCCTGTAATAACTGTCTTTAAATGTTCTCCCTGCTCACTCCCTGCTCCCTGCTCACTCAAAAGAAGTCTTTCCAAATTTGACATTTAATTCTAGTGTTTTTGTGCCTTAATTATTTATAATGTCTTCTCTTCCATTACCTAAATGAGAGAATCATTCATGTTTTCATTTCTAGGAGTGTCCAACCTGCAGGCTGCAGGCCACATGCAGATTATTTGAGTTCTGTTTTGCTTATCTTCAGTGTTGGATATCATGAAAAGTCTGCATAGACCTTTTGTTTTGCTTATCAGCTATTGTTAGTGTTTGTGTGTTTAATGTGTGGCTTAAGACAACTCTTCTTCTTCAGATGTGTGGCAGAAAAGAAAAATGGTTGGATTCTCCTGAATCCACTTTCCCTCAATAAGTATTAAACTTGAACTGCATGGCAGGCAGTGTTCCAGATATTGGCAATATAGCAGAGAACACAACAAAAATTTCTGCCCTCATGAAACTTATATTCCACTGTGGGGAGATTCCAAGGCACATAATATATTCCAATTTAGTTAATTGAAAGACAAACCCTGTTCTTGAAAAGGAATATTTCAAATTACAATAATATCTACTTTGCCCACTTTAGTCTTTGATGTGATACTAAGTGCAAATAAGATTTTTACTTTACTAAATTATGTTAAAATTTATCTGAAAATATAATGATAGCCAAGAAATTTCCTAGAAAGAACTCTGAGAAATAGGGAATTTTTGTATGGTAGTGAAATATACTCTGAAGCTACAATAATTGAAACAGTGTGGTATAATATAGGAATAAAGGAACCAAAAAGAGACCCCAATGCATACTGCATATATATGAATTTAAAGTATATATAAATGTCATTTCACATTGGTGAAAGTGGATCTTTCAGTGAATGGTGTGATGACTGAAAAGAAGAAAATTGAATCATGTCTTATATCAAAATAAATTCCATGTGGAGCTAGTACATACATTTTTAAAATTAAATCATAGAAATATTCAAAGAAAACACAGAAAACTAAAAAAGTCTTCAAAGGGAAGGCCTTTTATAAGCATGACACAAATCAATAAACCATAAAGAAAGAAAGTGACAAATGTGTGAATTTGTAAAAATAAATTGACTGCCATAATTCACTGATAAGTTCAAAAGACAAAACAAGCTAGTTTTGGATATTAGATTGATTATACAGAGGGTTGTAGAAGGTGACAAATCAAAGAAAAAAAGGTGTTTGAAGTGATCGATTAGTAATAAGACTGTAGTAAAGCTCTACTAGCAGATAGAAAATGAGGATCCTGGCTCAGCGCCCATAGCCCAGTGGTTATGGCGCTGGACACATACACCAAGGGTGGCAAGTTTGAACCTGGCCCGGGCCAGCTAAAACAACAATAACAACTGTAACAAAAAATAGCCAGATGTTGTGGCAGGTGCCTGTAGTCCCAGCTACTTGTGAGGCTAAGGCAAGAGAATCACTTAAGTCCAAGAGTTTGAGGTTGCTGTGAGCTGTGATGTCACAGCACTCTACCAAGGGTGACATAATGAGACTCTGTCTCAAAAAAAAAAAAAAAAAAAAAAAAAAGAAAGAAAATGAAGATCCTAGGCACTGATGGCTGGAATGTAAAGATAAAACAGAGATGAAGATTTTAGGTGGTAAAATAGTTAAGACATGATGAATAATCGTCTGTAAATAAATAAGGGAAGATCACCTAGGATATGAACTCAAGATCCATTTGTAAATGTCTTGGAGAACTTTGGTTCCATTCACTGAGGTGAAGAAAATAGGAAGGAAGAAACCTCTTGATCTGAGAGGAAGTTGGGTTCAATTTCAGACAGAGAGAGTTTAAAGTTCAGGAGGCCTAAACAAATAGATAAGGGTCAGCCAAAGTCAATGTCTTAGGAACAAAGAGAGAAAAGATGTGATATACCATTGGAACATGAAAGACAAAATGGTACACATAGGTAAGGTTATCCATGGCAGGCATGTAGAGAAAAAAAAGCAGAGCTAACAGATGGGGGTTTCCAGAAATGTTACCTGTTTAAGAGAATATCTAGATTTTCAAAAGGATATCACAAAAGCATTATATCCTAGAAGATAAAGAGATACAGGGTTTCAAAAAGGAATGAGAAGACCCCAAATGCTGAAAGAGTCATAGAAATTTAGTACAAAATTGACTGATAAATAGCTGTTGAAGTTTGCAATGTGGAGAACATATCATGCTTTTTTTTTTTTTTTAATTATTTTTAAATAATTACAGAGTCACAGGAAGTTGAAAAACAAATTTTAAAAGGGAAATCTTTCTCCCAGCCCTGTTCTCTAAGATTTCCCCCAGAAGTGTTTTCCAAGTTTCTCCCAATGATAACATCTTGCCTAACTGTAGTACAATACTTACAATAGGAAATAAAGGTCCAATCCATGGTGCTTCCCACATTACACAACTTTAACATACACTGGTTTGTGTATGTGTGTAATTCCACACAATTTTATCAAGTGTATATTTGTATAACTACTACATCAAGATACAGAACTGTCTTGGTATCATAGGGAACCTCAGGCTACCCTTTATAGTCACCCACTGTCCTCTACTTCCCAATTCATCTTTCTAATTTTTCCTTTCAATAATGTTCTTTAAATGGAATCATATGATACACATATGTAACTTTTAAAAATTGACTTTTTTTTTTTTTTTTACTTAGCATAATTTCCTTGTAATCTATCGAGGTTAGTGCCTATATCCATGGTTCATCCCTTTTCATTTCTGAATAGTATCTTGTGGTATGGATATACCACCGTTTGTTTAACCAGGCACTCCCTGGAACACGTTTGAATTGTTTTCAGTTTGGAGCTGTTACAAATAACTGTTGTGAACATTTGTGTACAAATTTTTGTGTGAACATAAATTTTGCTCTCTCTGGGATAAATACCCAAGAGTACAATTGCTGGGCTGGATGGTAAGGCATGTTTAGTTGTATCTGCCTGTCTGTCTTCCAGAGGGACAGTACTATATTACATTCTTAACAGCAATGCATGAGATTTCTGGTTTTTCTACATCCTCACCTGCTGGCTTAAAAAAAATTAATAATATACAACAAACAATAGTAAGTGTCACAGATTTATCTTGAAGTCAGACAATATTGTAGATCAATGACGATTAAATCATATTTTAAATATAAGGGGCCAGTAAATTCTCAGAAAAAGAATAAATAGCAACAAAACCAACACTGAGAGGGTAGAAAAAGTAAATACAGAGTTGACACCTTTTAAGTTTAGCACTTAAAGACTTTTAAACAGATTAATCACAAAGTCTCGACTATTAGCCTCTCTCACAAACAATTCATTAAAGAAAGAGTTTAAATGCATGTTCTTTGTCTTGAATGACCTTGCAAAGCTTAGTTTAGCCCCAACCTATTTTTCCAGCCTTGTTTCTAAGTTTCCTCTTCGCCTGGCCACACAGCTCGCTGTCTCTGGATTCCCAGGTAATGGGTTCTTTGGCTAGAAATAACCAACCCCCACAACCACTTCCACCCACAGTCTTACTTGATTGGGGAACTCTGACTCATCCTTCAAGGTCGAGTTTCTCATCTGGGTACCCATTGCACTATATATACTCCTCTACTAGAGCACTTGTTACCTTATTTTATAGTTATCTGTGGAGGTCTTCGCCCCTTTCACAGGACTGTGAAGGCAGGCACCGTGGTGAGTTCATTTTCTCTTCCCCAGCACTTAGCAAATATAATTAACAAGCACACGTTTACTGGGCTCCCAGTAAATGCCCCTGGGTGAACAAATCAAAGCAGAACTTCCTGTTTGTGGGATGTCTGTATTCATCAAAAATTTTCCTGATATTTTGGGCATTGTTTTCAATGGTATAGTTCCCCTGAAATGCAAGTTTCGTGTTAAAGAGCTGAGCATAGAGACCCACAGTCGAACCCCATTGTGCTCATGTCAAGGGACAACTCTAAGAACTAGGCAAGTGGCCTTCTCTACCACTCTGAGAAAGAGGGAGCCTTTGTCATCATCAGTGTGATGGGCATGACCCCAGGGCAGACGATGCTGTTTTGAAGACCTTTGTAAAGGCTTTTTTTTTTTTTTCTTTTTTGCTGGAGTAATTTATCTTGTATGCTCACTTCACTGTAGCTTTAATGCCAAAATCGTAGGCTTTCAGAGATTAGAGAAAATATTTTTTTGTTTGAACTTAATTCCCTCCTTCTGGTATTTAGGTATATAGAACCTCATAGTAATTGGCTTCACCACAAGGAATTTGTGATAATGTTAGAGCCTTACTTCATTCTGAGCTTATAGCCCACAGTCAAGCCCCTATAATTAGACATGTTTTCTGTGCACTTGCAGACACGTGCACACTGAGGTGGCTGAAATAATACCTTCCAATTTCTTTGGTTGATAATCACAGTCTTTGCAACTTGGTTATATAGTGGGTGCCTGGCATTTCTAGCTGTTACGTTCGGATGCTATTAGGGTTGTAGTGGAATTAAAAGTTCTTTATTTATCCCTTGGTGTCAAGTACATCACTACATTCTCAACACTTAATTATCGTTGCATCCCAAAATATTCTTTATCTAGCAAAAATGTTGAAATTACTCTTTCCTATTGAAGCAAACTCTGATATGCAAGGAGAGCTTGGAGATGCCATGTTCCACAGAGAACCCTGGAAATGAACAGCATTTGAGAGGATTCTGGGGACAGCAGAGAGCCCAGAGTCTGTTAAAGGGGCCACACTAACCTATTATATATTAGACTTGATAACTAATCTGTTTAGCAATTGACAAGTCCAAAGGTTGATGTTGACCAGACCAGAGGAGGCCCTCAAATGCTTTTCAGAGTTGACTGAAGTGGCGTTAGAAGGGATGATTTTCCTTCCCCACCCCTCTGCCACCATGACCTCTGTGCTGTCCACAGAGAGGCATTTCCTCCGTCCTCTCACTGCCATATTTTCATATTATATTCTCCATTTAGATCAAAGTCCCCATGATCAAATATAATTTGAGAGAGGGATGATCTCATTGCCAGTCATTAGTACCTTAGTGTTCAAGAACTGAAGGAAGAGGACACAAGCTAACTTTAAGGAGAGGAAGGTAAGGGGGAGTAATACTAGCTTGACCACTTACTGAAGTATTTATTCAGCAAACATTTGTTAAGCACTGGGGGTGGGGGGGACTCTCTGGGTTTGAGAATGAACAAGAAGATGGATCCCTTGCTCTTATGAACTTGGCATCCTAATGGCTAAGACAGAAAACTAGCAAGTAAACCAACAAATAAGACAAATAGCGGTAAATGTTATGAAGAAAATGAACAGTCTCTGGACAGCAGCTGTGATTCTTGTCTTAGAATGAAAGAATAGTCAGACTTGAGGGAACTGGGACCAGGCCTCCCGGTCAGTGTTGGTGTGACCCTGGTATTGACTCTATGGATAGACTTTCCCTGGCTGACACACTACTCCTCACTGTTTCCTGCAGGAGAAATGATGCTTGTCTCTCTCTAGCAGACAGTGTCTGTTAACTCTGAAAATGTGATCTACCCACTGAGCTAAAATAAATAAATAAATAACTGAGCAATAGTAACTTGAATCCATTCATTAACCTGCACAGGGCACTCCATGCTTCACTTAACGGTACACAAAAGGATATGTCTGCCATAATCAGTGAGGAAAGTTGCCCTAGCGGATTAAGCAAATTGATATTCCAAAGACAGTGAACTCACCAGGACTATGTTTCTACTGGATACTGTCTCCGTACACCTAGGAATAGGAGGGGGAAAGGCCTGAGATGGTCAGAGGACACCTCAAGGCCAAGTTGTGCCTCAGCTTGTCTAGCTCCAGATTCGAGGGGCTTCCTTCTCATCATTCATTTCTGGACCCCTTTCTCAGTGGTGTCCTCAGAAGCAGTAGCAAGCCATCTGTTTCTAGGCTGGGCTATGTTCATCGTTTTTATAGATAATAAAAAATGTTCATTTCTTTCCAGGCATCTCTTATCCATATGATCTTTCAACCCTGGCCAAATTTTACTCCTGGCCACATTTGAAAAGTAGACGGTGTTCGTGTTTGAGATCGTGCTCCTTTGCGCTCCCTTACTTTAAGTCCCCCTTTTCCTCCTCCTCATCCTCTGTGAGGGGGGGAAAGTTATTTGATGGACTAACTAGTTCACATACAGTGTTCCAGCCTGGGTTCCCCTGGAAGAAAACCCTAGGAGAAGAATTGGAGGTTGATTTGAAGGGGTGAATTTCAGCTGCAAAAGGGAGTGAGTGGAAAAAGTAAGGCAGAGAAAGGGAAAAAGCTAAGAGTTAGCAGTGTGGATTTCTGAGGATTAGTCCACTGGAATTCCTCTGGGGACCACGTAGATGAACCTCAGATGTGCTCCACCAAGGCACTGGGGAACCAGGAGATGCATATATGTATATGTATGTCTGTATATATGTGTGTTCCCCCCCTCCATCAATTGCTATCCCTTGTTGAGAGATGATACTTTTGGCCTCCCTTGTTTGTAGGCTGAAGGAGCTCCTGGGGCCTGGAGAAATCAGATAGAGGAGAAAGATGTAGGTATTGTCACATCTATCAGCGTGTATAAGAGCTGACTACCACAGCTTCAGAACCCAAACCTGAGAGGGGCTGCAGGGATGTGGGGTGGCATGCAGAGTGTATACTGCTTGCTATTCATTTAAGGAGCAGTTTGTTTATTTACCACTATGTGCCAAGAACAGTTCTTCTGATGTCAGTAAGCAGGTGAATTGAAAGAAGCAGAGGGAGAACAGAATTGAAGAATGCAGTGGGCTGGGAAGGCAGTAGGTCCACTGCGCAGAAAAGGGGCACCCCTCAGAGGACCAAAGGATAGGCCTTAGCACCTGGGGATTGGGATGCTACCCAGAAGCCATGGGCTGGGCAGGACACTCCTGTCCCATCCCACAGGCCAGCCAGAGCCCTGGAAGTTTCAGTTGACGTGACCCCACCCCTCTCCTGAAACCTGCTCTATTCCTTCCGGTGACCAACTGCACTCAGCAGTCTCTACCCCAACACCTGCCTTGCCAGCTCGCAGTTGTCATCCATCTCTCTTGGAAATGCCCACCATTCCATTTTACCCCCATGTGCATTTGTCCCACTCAGCCTGCCTGCCCTGTCAGCCTCTTCCTCACAACAGAGTACAGCATTGCCATAACTGTTCACAGTTCCCAGCTACACAGCTAATCCCATTAAGGGCTAGTTGAAGCAACACTAGAGCCTGGAGCTTTTATGGTTAAGCAATTGGGGATCTCCTTCTGTTCATAATGATGAATGCTAGAGCAGGTAAACAGAGTCTCAATCAAAATGCTCACTTATCATGTTTGATGCCACAGAGTCTAGTCTCAATCTCAGGCACGTAAATTAAAAGTACTGGGTCTCAGTAGCTCTAAGGTCATTCTATCTTCCAGCCTCTGGATGCTGTCCCCCTGATCCGGGCCAGGCTCCATCTGTCAGTTCCATGTTCCTTCACCCAGAATGCCCATGTTCTGTGGTCCCAGTCATCCTTCCTCTCCCTGGCAGGCAGCATGGCAGGGACACAGGCTGCCAGGAGAAAGGAGAGACTGTGTTGCAGACCATGGTGAGCCCATTTTCCTGACAGCTGCCCTTGGGTCATCTGCACCCAACACAGAGAGCCAGAGCAGAGGTCCTCGGGGTGCCAACCCCTGTGGAAGCTTGTGATCCAAACAACCATTTTGCCTGCAGGTGCCCACTCAGCTGGCCAGGGTTCAAGTGCTTCCCCCACGTGGGTGAGTGGGTGGTGGGAAGCCAACCGTCAGCTCATCCCAGACGATTTGCATTCACTGTGGAAGTTTAGGCTCTCTCCTCCCTAGTTCTGTTCCTTTTCCCCCCTCTCTGTCTCACCTGGGTTTTGATAACACAGGTTAATGTTATAATTAACATTCAATTTAGCAAATTTTCTTTGGGGATTTCCTTTCCTTTTGTTTTGGCAACTGTAGTTCTTCTGTTCTCCAGAGAGAGCCCCTGTGAAGTGTGTCTGAGGTGTTTTCCCATTCCCTTGTCTACAGTTGTTTTTGTTGTTGCTTTCAGGGGCTAACAGATGACAACCAAGACACAGCGTGTTTGTGGTTTACATAAGCAGGAAGGAATATATCTGCCACTCTGCAGGAAGGGAGGTGGCGAGGAGGAGGAGGAGGCAAGCTGACGGCTGCCACACAAGGCCTTGCTCCCAGACATCGCGGGTGACTGGGAGTCTGGGATGTTAATTGTAGACAGTGAGAACAGGGGTTATTTCATGTACCCAGTAGGGACACACTGTGCTAAAATAGAGTGTGTGTGTGAAGAATGTACCTGGTGCAGATAGCGGTCTTATTTTCTTCCACGTTTTGTTTCTCGTGCGAAATGTATATGTGGTAAGAGATAGGAATGGGGAAGGAGAGTTCATGGAGGAGAAATAAACTTTGAAAATTCTAGTTGCCATGACAACATAATGAGCTCCAAAAGTGGCATCTCTGAACCAGTTTTGCATGGGAAGGCAGGGGAGCCCAGAAGGGAAAGAATTAAAATAATAACAATAATGAAGCCGTGATGGGGAAGCGAAGGATACGTCTGAAGAGGCTGTTAGCACTTCCTGCACTCTCTGCAGGGCCTGGGCTGTCAGAGCCCCTGGCTGACCCCTGTCAGAGCTGCTGACCCCTGGCTATCCCAGGGCCAGAATGCAGGGATCTTTGCAGCCTCATGCACTCTAGACAATGCTCAAAGCTAAGGGATTCTGACAAAAGAGACCTGGTACATTGTTGTGTGAAGTGCATCACACACCACAGCCCTCCGCAAGCTGGGCTATCTTCCTGCTGTTTCTCCTTCCTCTCCTCCTTCCCACCCACCCTCTCTTACAGCTCAGCTTTGCTCCTTCCAGTGAATTTCACTGTAGCCCAAGACTGTGCTGTCTCACCCTGGACACAACAGTTCAGAACATAAAGTCCCCATTATTAGGCACTCATTATAACCAGGAGGCTCTTCTCAGTGCAGCGCCCCAGAGCTGTAAGGGTCTTACACAAAAGGAGGAGGCATTTGCAGATTGTGATGTGTTTGTCTACCAGACTCAAATTAGAAATGCACCCAAAGCATCTTAGAATTGTTGACTCTTAAAAAATATATTTGAACAAAGGTATTCTTTGGTACTCCCTTGTCCTGGTTCAAATAGTGTACGTTTTTTCCTCATTAGAACATCCATGCACATTGCAAGACATATCCTGCCATCACATAATCAATGCTTATCTAACGGCATTTTGAACCAATCCATCCATTAACAGGCTTGTTCTGAGACCTGATTGAATTTGGGGATCCTGCCGCCCCCTTGTGCTTTTTTGATATTGGTAACTGATACTGTGACAGGTTCTGAGTAGGACAGTGATTTTTCAACTGGTGTGCCTTGAGAGGATCTCGGGTGTACCATGCAAACTCTTAAAGACCGTTGATTAAATTATTTTCAAAAGAAGTTCAAAGCGCAGTATTCTTTCTTCACTCTTTTTTTTTTTAATCAACATAATTTAAATGTGCTGTGGAAATGTAACTATAGGTTCAAGGGTGCTGTGAGATTAAAAAAAAAAAAAGGTTGAAAACACTGATCTAGGACACACATGGTGGTATCACTACCATGAAGCAGCGTCTGGTACATGCTAATTAACGTGTGGTTGTTGAATGAATGAGCGTGTGAGTGCTCAATTCAGGGTGAAGCATGAGGCCCTCCTTGTTCCGTGTGCTCTGGCTAGACGCTGATAAGCGACTGTTTGGCAGTGGTCCACGTCAAGCTCAGCAGACGATGTGTAGGTGAACTGACATCCCCTGAGGAGAGCAGCCACGCTCCCTGAAATAAACAAAGCATTGAGTTGGTGCTCTGTAGCAGCAACAACTAAATCTAATTTTCCAGCCCCTTTCAGATACTAACCAGTTAAAGGGTGAATATTTGTAAAATGCGTTCTACATTTTAGAGCCATTCATTAGTGAGGGGAACTGCCTCTCCCTTGTTATTTCCCTGGGAGGAGCCTTCCTCTGGCAAATACTGCTAGTCCCTCAGACTGACCCTCCCCCACTCATTCCTCTGGCCATCAGAAGGCTTCCAAGGCCTGGGTTGCTCCTCTCAGCCTTTCTCCTGCCCTCTGCACATACCTTCTTTTTCTCCTACTTCAGGGTCAGTGCCCTGTAACAGCGCAGGTCTTGGCTTGTGCAGTCATGCTTATGATTGTGTGGCTCAAATTGTGTGGTAAAGATAAGTGATAGATCTAAAAGATAGATTGAAAGTCATGTTCTCCACCCGGCTTTAGCAGAAACTGATATGTCGGTCTTCATTTATCTCATTCCTGTATATCCTGTGTCTCTCTCTGTTGGTTCCATAATCAGGAGGAGAAGGAAGGACAATTTTTATATATTGATCCCCACAGTAGTTATGCTTGATTTGAAAGTCTTTTTCCCCCCTTTAAACATGTAATTTTAGCATGTTAGATGTGATTAGATGTGATTTTTGTTTTGCCACATTTAAGGAATGCAGAAATATAAAACCAGTGTATGATGCCCCACGATTGCATTAATGTACACAGCTATGATTTAATTAAAAAAAAAAAAAAAAAAGGGAAATTCCAGTGCACACACTTTTGATACTTACGTTCTTACGTTGCAGGTCGGTTAAGGAAGAGTAGCACACCACAGAAATTATCTTTATAGCACAATTATCTAGTGTATCATCTAATCGCCAAACAGGAAAATCTGAAAGAAATATGAAAATTGATCCTTTCTCCAACAGGCTACGTCCTCCCCAGAAAATTAAACTCTTCCACCTCCTTCCATATGGGGCATATGTGTCCTATGACTAGAGATACCTCTGTGGCTTCTGGCAGAGGAGCAGCTTTGTAAAGGAGGTAGGATTTGAACTGGGTTTAGAAAGGTGGCCAGAACTTAGATAAGCCCAGGGATAGTGTGGAGTGGGGTCAGGGGGAGTGCTTTAGGCAGGAAGCTCAGGATGAGCCTCAGCTTTGAGGCAGCCCAATTTATTTGTGGGCTATAAGACATTGCATGTGAGAGTGGTGGAAACAAGGTTGCGTTAACTTGGTTTGGGGAGTCATGGAGGGCCTCACAACAGAGGGGATTAAGCTTTATCCTACAGGTGGTAGAGGTATGGTGGGTGCTGGATCAAGGAAATAGAATGACCATGGGGGACGTGGTGTTTTGGAAAGATCAGCTTGCAGGTCTGTTCGGTGAGTAAGAGCACCTGCTTGTCTAGGTCCTCTTCTGTCCCCTGACTCCAATCCTCCAGGAGCTCTGAGCTGCATCAGCATGAGGACCACAGTGGCGCCCCTCTGCCAGTCGCTCTGAACCGTGGTAAATGTGCCTGGCACAGAATGTAGGTTAGGCTGCTTCTAAAACAGGACCGAGGGAACTTTCATTCCACCCAGACCATGGCTTTGAGGTTGGATATTAGGATGCACATTATTTCAAAAAAAGAAATAATTTGTAAAGACAAATGAGAAATCATAAGCAGAGTCCTCATTGACCTATAAACAAAGTACTATCTGCGAGCAGTGGCAAAGGGATAGATTATAATAACAATAATGTCAATAATGATAGGTTATGTTTAGGAAGTGTTTACTGCTGTTAAGGATTTTCTTCCTGTGTTGCTGCATCTGACATGTATGCATCCCCCTACTAACAACATACTAAATAGATATTAGGGCTTTAAAAGGCTGGGGTTAAAAATGAACATAAAAAGGCAACCCCAATTTGAAGGTTTTGGAAAGGCCCCTTACAAAAGAGGGAGGCAGTCGAGCACAACAGTTTTGGATTAGAGGGCTCAAGCTTGAAGTTGAACTCTTCATTTAACTAGATGTGTGACCATGGGCAAATGTCCCAACCCTTCTGAGCCTCAGCTTATTAGTCTGTAGAGTAGGAATCATAATACCCCATAGAATTTTTTATTGATTAAATGAGATAGCGAATACAAGGAACTTAGCCCAGTGTCTGACAATAATAGGTGTTAATGATATATAACTATTATCATTAAAGTCCTCCTAACTAGTTTCCTGTGAAACAGGAATTTTCTATTATCTAATTTATTCAAGTTAAAGTTTTATAATAGCCTCTAAATAACTACAAATATGATAAATGATGAAAGCTACACACTTTCTTCTTCGTGTTCATTAACACCTTTGCATGACTCATTTATTGGCACCTAAGAGTGACAGAGCCTTAGGAGAGAGGTACCCAGGTGGGACAGAATCATTTTAATAGTTAGAGAGTAGTACAGTTGTAAAATAGAAAGGAATCTTGGAGGAAAAAAATCAGAAGAAAGTTAGCAAAATGTATCAGATAACCATAACATACTGGGAAAACTTTTGTAAATTATCCATTTAATCCTCACAACAACTTGGTAAGACAGGCTGTGTTTCCCTATCACAGAGGGGGAAATCAGAACTGCAGGAGACCAGGTACTTGCCGTAGCATCCCATGTCAGTAATTGAAGGAGGAGGATTTTCACTTAGGTCTTTCTGAATCTAAGGCCCACATGCCCTTAGGAAATGCACAGAGTGGTTACGGCTATTGGAGGAAGCAAAGCTGTGGGGGCCCAGGATCCTTACCCAGAAGCATAAGGACATAGTGCCAGGGTGCCCAATGCAAATACATGGATGAGGACTGGGTGTGTTTTTCTCCTCCAGGTCCTGGCTGATTCCCCATTGGGAGCTGTTCTGAGCTTTGTTGTTCTGTTCTTCCTATGAGAGCTCATGTAGTGCCACAGCTGGAAGCCTCCCGTGTCCTTGTGACCCTTGGCTCCATATCCCCAACCCTTACCTCTCTGCTGCAAAGCCATATTTTCCACTATGCTATAGATCTGAATGAATTCCTTCAAGCTCACCACAAACCAGATTAATTTCCTGTAAAATCTTCATGTGTTCTCTTGACTAACACACCCACTTACCCATGGTGGGGGCCTTTGGAATTCCTGGCTCTTCCTTATTTGGCCTGCAAGTTCCTTTCTATCCTGGGAAATGTCTGTTGCTCTCCCCATCCTCCTGTCTGTTTTCAACGCCCTTGATCATGTTGCACCCAGGTTTCTGCCATAACCAAGTAGTAGCCTTTCTTCATCTTTGGTTTTTGGCACAAATAGAACTATTTTTCTAAAAATAGATCTAATCGTGTTACTCCCTCATGTAGAAACCTTTGAAGATTTCCTACAACCCACAGAATAAAGTAAATCACATCAAGTCCCTGGGGGAATGGAGTTGTGTTTGAACAGAGCCAGATAAGGATTTGAATCCTGGTCTACCACCTACTAGCTGTGAGTAAGTTATTTAACTTTGTTAACTCTCAGTTTTCCAATATATAAAAGGAAGGTAATAATAATTTGCAGCTCACAGCTTGATTTATTTTTGGCTGTGTTACATGTCTGTCTTCTGGTCTGCTGGGGACTCTGGGCAAGTCATTGTGACAAGCCCTTGGGAACCTGGGCTGATGGAGCTCCCTGACCTTGTCTCTGCTCTCCCTCTCACCTAGTCCACTTCAGCCACACTTTCTTTCTGTCTTTTTTTTTTTTTTTTAGACAGAGTCTCATGCCATCACCCTGAGTAGAGTGCTGTAACATCATAGCTCACAGCACAGCAACCTCCAACTCGTGGGTTCAAACAGTCCACCTGTCTCAGCCTCCCCGAGTGCTAGGATTACAGATGTGAGCCACCAGGCCCAGCCAGCCACACTTTTTCTCATTGTGGCAGGTGGGTAGAGAGCTCTGGAAGTTCATACCCTGTCAATGAAGTCTTTGGTCTTACGTGTGTTTGCCAAAACTGGCCATGTGGCCCCATCCACCTGCAGGGGCCAAGAAGGCAAAAAGCCAAAAATATTGTGTGAGCAGCAGTGATGACTGTGCCATTACCTCGTAGCAGTTACTCAGAGCCTTACCCTTTGCCTGATCAAGCTCTGACCCTGGGACGCCATATGACCCTATTTCAGCCCATTCGTCAGGTTTTTCTTAGTCTACTTTAAAAGATTGCACAATGGTTTTAAGCTCAATAGT
The DNA here is from genome assembly GCA_963574355.1 of Loris lydekkerianus. Taxonomy (NCBI): domain Eukaryota; kingdom Metazoa; phylum Chordata; class Mammalia; order Primates; family Lorisidae; genus Loris; species Loris lydekkerianus. Next base: position 146,210 of record CAUYPK010043467.1, on the reverse strand, counting down.
CTTCAAGATGAGAACTGATTTTCCATAGTACAGTAGAGGAGGTTTAGGCTTTTTGTTAGTTCTACATGTCACAGGTAAAGAAATTGGAGGACCAAGGAAGGTATGACATTCCCACTGTGCTGTCCCCTGGCATCTTAGACCCAGTGTGGGCACTCCTGAACTCTCATTATCCCTGCCAGCAAAGACCAGCATCCAGCCTGGATTTTCTCTGCAGCTGGTGTCACCATGCATTTGCTACTTATCCTTCAAGAATACAATGTCCTTTCCCTGAATACCTTCCCTAGTTCCTTCCCCAGAATTGGAGCCTCTTTCCTTCCTATTTCATCTATGTCCAATTTATAGCATATGCCATTTTTTATTAGTTTGCTTGTCTATCTCCTTGGAAGATGGAATTGACTTGAGTACAGCAGTGGCATCTTATGCATCTTTGCATTTTCCAATCTAGCAAGTGGCACTTTGTGCAATGGCACTGGATAAAATTCTGTATCTGGATAAAATTCTGTGTCTGAATGATTAGAAAAAAAGCAGCCCCCACAGCTACATAAACATGCAGTGGCAGAGTTGGCACCCCAACCCTAGGACTTCTGAGTTTTGTCCTTAATCAATTTCTACTGCATTTTATTCAGCCTGTAATTTTTCAGTCTCTTACAGACAGGATTGTGTTTCATGCCCTCATGCCTGGATTTAAGAGACTGTTTTTTTTTTGTTTGTTTGTTTTTTATCAGATCTGCTTCCTCTGGTCTCTAAAACGTTTGACAACTTGCTTTGTTTCTTGTTTGGTGATAATACTGCATTCCCATTGAAGATGGATGTTCTCCCTAAACAAAAGGTTTTTTCTTTTTTAAATTGATTTCATTTTCCGTTTTTAGTGTCATGCTACAGAAAATAAACAGATTAATTCTAAGTTGTGATTTTAAAGACTGGGAATTAAAGGGGTCTGTGTAACCTTAGGGCTTAAAATATTATACAGACTGAGTTACTCTCCAGATTGTCTGTGTGAAAGTGTTTTGCACACCGTAAAGTGGCATGCAGTTGCAAGTATTACATGTAATGCCCAGCACCACAACTGCTGCGGAATAGGTGCTCAATGAGAATTTGATGAACAGACGAAGATTTCTTCCTCCCCCTCACTCCCATGCAAACGTACTTACAAAGAAAACTCTTTTTTTTTTCCTTGCTGGGTAGCATATAGTCCACTTTAAACTTTTCAAATGATTTATATTTGGTATTTCATGTTGTCCTCTTAAAAAGCCACTTTGCAGCTGTAGATTATATCCCTCAAGATAGCCAGTGCTATGTTATGAATGCCTTGTGCTGGTCTCCAGGGGAATGGAGTTAGACTCTGTAGGTAACTAACCTGCTATGGTTTATTCCTCACCAAAACAGATCCATGGCGCCATCTTTCTTATTGGTGCATCTTACTCCCACTGACTCTGCTCCTCATGCGGTGCTTCCTGAATATCACTTTTGGAAGGATTCCAGGTCTTTCTCATAATACTCCAAATTGCCATGTTTGGGGCAGGTATTTTCTGTTATGCAAATCCTACTAGCAGACCCTTTTCTTATAGATGCTCTCAGTTCTGGTCTCACTTATTCAATAAATATAAAGTTTCTACCTGAACTGGAAGCTGTGTTAAGCTTGGTGGGAAAATCATGAACAGATCTACTTTTAAGGGACCCTCTCAAACTCTGTCTAGATGACTTTCTAGAAAAATTCACCTAAACCCCATAGTTTCGCCCCAGGTTTCTCAAAGCTTATTGCTCATTTGAGCCCCACTTGTGTCATGTCTTATATAACATGAACCTCTCCTTCATAGTCCTCATACTCTGCATCCTAGTTCTCTAAATTTCACTTTCTGGAACCAATCAAATATGACTAAAACTCGGTTTCATTTGAGTTAGACCCATAGAGTGCTTAGGCTGGAAAGGCCCTGAGGAAACATTTAGCAGTTGAAGTAAAGCCACCCACCCTAAAGGCAGTCTCATCCAAGACCCAGAAATGGTGAGGGGCAGAGTAGGGCTGGAATGCAGGCCCCTGACCTCTATCAGTGCTCTTTGTCTACCTACCCTCGTCAGATGAATCTTTTGTTTGATTTTCATCCATGTTATCTCTTTTTCTTCATTGAGTGCCAAGGCCATGGTTTTCATCTTTCATTAGATTGAGTGATAGAGTCTTGGAGACCAATAAGAACCCAGGTTTTCTAGGGATGGCTTCATGCCTCTGAGTGTGTGCTTTTCAGGCTGACTTGCTATGGCTGGTGGCAAAATGATGAGGTTCTTCTGATCTTCATTGATATCCACATAATGCAGCTTGAATTACTAGATTCAAAGAATTACAAGGCCCTTCTATTCAGTGATGACATGTTCAGAGGCCAGGCCAAGGTGGGGATACTCACAGGACTTTCATATAGACAGTTGCCTCTTATGAAGGTATTTTGAAAACAGGCTTGTGGGTAAGGATTAGTCAAAGATAATCCTAAAAAAGATTTCTTCTGGATTTCTCTCTGGCTCTCTTCAAGGAGATGGAGATGGAGAACCAGGGTGATTTATGATGCTACTTTTATTGTTATTCTTTCTGTGGGTGTGAGACAAAGGAATTTATCAAGCTTCCCTTATTTCACAAATTTAAAGAGAGTGATTGGTGGGGGCATAGAAGGGTTTGGATTGAAGGAAGGAGTGTACCCTGTAACCTGCAGTGACCAGATGGGAGCTGAGACCTTAGAGTTAGTGGGGCAGCAGGTGCCTGAGTAGGGAAAACAAATGGTACCTTCCCACTGACCATCACTGTTTTCTATTGGGATATTCCTCTTTTCTATCTTGCCTTTTAATGTTTTTCTAATGAACTCTGAAATTTATGACTCTTTTCATTTTGAGGAATCACTCAGGACAAGATTCATACTAGAAAGTCGGGATTATTATTTACTGGTTTATATGGCCTTAAGAGTTTGTCAGCATGCTCTTTCTGGCTTGTCAATCCATCCCTCAACTGGCCAAGCTTTGGCCCTCTGAGCAGGTATTCTGTGCACAGCTCAGGAGGGAGGCATGCCTAAGGGTTTGACTTCAGCGAATCCAAGGCAGCTGGGTCTAGAGCCCCAGGGGCTCGCCTCTGCACATGGTCAGGGAAAAATAAGATGATTTCTGATGGCCTTTATGACTTTTGAAAGAAAGAGCATTGGGACAACTGGAAAAGGATGCAGTTAACACACATGAAGTTCCCTGTATGTGTTTTAGGGTCTTCGTGTTCACTTATAGTAGCTTATGGTTTATTAGATTCTCCAGAGCACTTTGTATATATCTCATTATTTTATTCCCATCATAACTTTAAGAGAAACTATTTCCCACGGTTACATAAATTAAGAAACTGAAGCTTATTGATGACTTATTTAGAATGACATAGCCAGAATACTCCAGAGTCAGAACTTGAAACCAACTGTTCTCCTTCTGGTCCAGAGCTTTGGCAAAATGACTCGAGGTAACATAATTCCCTCATAACCGTGAAGCACTGTGTCCTTATGACTCATTGACTTACACAAAACCTTTTGTCTGTTTTTATGTATATATGTAATTTTATACATGGTTGTACATGTATGTGTACCATCTATGTGGCACAAACAAAACTAAAACGAGTACCTGGGTGCTTACAATGAAGCCTCAGAGATAGAGCATCACCAATGCCAGTAAAAGCCAGCTGTCTTTCCACATCTGCCCTCTCCCCATCAAGGGTAATGTGTATCATCCATGTGCTTTTCATTTAGTTTTACCACCCATGTGTATCCCTACGTGATATATCATTGAATGTTTTGTGAATTGTAAAATATGGTGTATATTTTTGTACATGCTGATTTGCTCGCTTTTATTTCTGTGTAAAATTCCACTGTATCAATGCATTATAAATTATCCTCTAGTTTTAGGGGTTTTTTTGCTAATGCAAGTGACGCTGCCATGAAGATTCTGAAAGTGGGTTTCTGGTTCATAAGACATATGCATGTTCAACTCTCTCAGATAATGCCCAATTGTATCCCCCTTTATTAAGATATAATTTGCAAATAAAATTGCATATATTTATAGGGTATGAAGTGATGTTTTGATATATGTGTATATTATGAAATAAATAAATCAACTGATTATTATTCACTACCTTAAATACTTAACATTTATTTGAATAAGAACATTTAATACCTACTCTCAGAAATTGTCAAGTATATAGCATATTATTATTAACTATAATTGTCATGCTGTACAATAGATTTATACAACTCATTTATACTATTTAACTGACTTTGTACCCTTCGGCCTACATCACCCCACTTCCTATTCCCATCCAAGGCCCTGGTAAACACCAGTCTGCTTTCTGCTTCTTCTTCTTTTTTTTTTTTTTATTAAATCATAGCTGTGTACATTAACGTGATCATGGGGCACCATACACTGGTTTTATAGACCGTTTAACACATTTTCATCACACTGGTTAACATAGCCTTCCTGGCATTTTCTTAGTTATAGTGTTAAGACATTTATATTCTACATTTACTAAGTTTCACATGTACCCTTATGATGCACTGTAGCTGTAATCCCACCAATCACCCTCCCTCCACTCATCCTTCCCTCTCCCTCCCTGCCCTTTTCCCTTTCCCCTTATTCTTAGGTTATAACTGGATTATAGCTTTCATGTGAAAGCCATAAATTACTTTCATAGTAGGGCTGAGTACATTGGATACTTTTTCTTTCTTTTTTTTTATTAATTTTAAATCATAACTGTGTACATTAATGCGATCATGGGGCACCATACATTGGTTTCATAAACAGTTTGACACCTTTTCAACACACTGGTTAATATAGCTTTCCTGGCATTTTCTTAGTTATTGTGTTAAGACATTTATATTCTACATTTACTAAGTTTCACATGTACCCTTGTAAGATGCACTGCAGGTGTAATCCCACCTATCACCCTCCCTCTGCCCATCTTCTCCCCTCCCTCTCCCCATTCCCCAAATTCTTAGGTTATAACTTGGTTATAGCTTTCATATGAAAGCCAAAAATTAGTTTCATAGTAGGGCTGAGTACATTGGATACTTTTTCTTCCATTCCGGAGATACTTTACTAAGAAGAAGATGTTCCAGCTCCATCCATGTAAACATGAAAGAGGTAAAGTCTCCATCTTTCTTTAAGGCTGTATAATATTCCATGGTGTACATATACCACAATTTATTAATCCATTCGTGGATCGATGGGCACTTGGGCTTCATGCTACAAAGTGAATGAACCTTGAGGACATAATGCTAAGTGAAATAAGCCAGTGACAAAAAGACCAATTCTGTATGACTCCACTTACATGAGGTACTTAGAGTAGTCAGATGCCTAGAGATGGAAAGTAGAAAGGTGGTTACCAGGGGCTATAGAGGGGAGGGGGAATGAAGAATTGTTATCTAACAGGTACAGAGTTTCGGTTTTACCAGATGAAAAGTTCTGGAGATTGGTTGCACAACAATGTGAATATATTTAACACTATTGATCTGTATATTCATAAATGGTCAAGGTGGTGAATTTTATGTTAGCGGTTTTTGTTACCACAATTAAAAAGTACAAAGAAGCAGTTGGATATAGGTGCCTCAAGTTCCAAAGAAAGCTCTGGACTAGAGATGAAATATGTGCCACGCTTAGGGATCAGGATGTACGCAGCTTTGAAAATCAAGGTAAAGGCAGTAGGACCCAGCTTGGGAACCGTCTACATTTAATGGTTCGTGAGAAAAAAAAAGCTTGTCTGCAAAGGGCACTACAGAAGTGGCCAGAGAGTTAGAAGAAAAACCAGGAGAGTAGAGGGAGGGGGGCATTTGAGCAAGGCAGTGGATAGCCAGGCCTCATGCTGCTGAGAGCGGAAGCAAAGGAAGAGTGAGGCAGCCATCAGATTTAGTAACTCCAAGGTACTGGTTACATCAGCCAGGCACATCTGGATGCAATAACGGAGGTGAAAGCCAATGGTCCAAATACAGAAAAGAGAGAAGAGATCGTCAGTGTGGGGAGTTCTGAGGAGTGAGGGGGACCCAGGAGGGAAAGGCGAGGGCACTCCAAGAGCCAAAGGATTAGCTTTGGAGGGAAGGATGAGGCCTCCACGAAGGTTAACAGGAAGGTAGAGGAGAAGATGTGTGAGGATGCAGATGAGATTGGAAGATGCAGAATTTTAATCTACAGCTTCAAATTTCTCTACGAAATGGGGGAGGAGTGCAGGAGTCTAGGGGGCTGGCAAAAGTGTTATTGGAATGATAGGCTGGGTAAGAGGGAAGAAACTGAAGGACAAGAGAGGCAGAGATCACAAGGAAGGTACTGATGCACGAGTGTCCAGAGGTAGACTGAAGGGGAGGTGGCTGTGGTCAAAAGCAGGCTGGGAATTTCTAGGGTGGCACAGGAGATGCCTCCAGAGTGATGCCCCCAGAAAAAACAGCTCTCCTAAGTCAGTCCAACATACCTCTCTACTTGACCAGAGGTCACCAACCCCGAAATATCACGACAGCGTGTTGATTATTGAAAACAGCAGCAGACACACTGAATGCCCTCTGCATCCTGTCCCCCAGCCAGAGGGAGTATATTTTGTATCCAAAGGTTATCCTAGGACCTAAAATTGGAAATCTATCAGTCAGCTTGGAGTACCAATTTAAAGAAGGCAGGGTGATGCCCCTATAATTTTAATCAGAGAGAGACAAAGATAGAGGGCAAATCTGCTAGAACCACTAGTTTAAAATCTTCCTAATGCCTCCTAATGCCGCGACCCTTTAATACAGTTCCTTATGCTGTGGTGACCCCAACCATAAAATTATTTTTGTTGCTACTTCATAACTGTAATTAATTTTGCTACTGTTACGAATCGTAATATAAATATCTGATATCCAGGATGTATTTTCATTGTTAGAAAGAGGTCATGACCCACAGGTTGAAAACCGCTGTTTTAGACCCTCCCACCCTATCTCATCTCACTGGTTGGTCTCTTTAGAGCAGCAGTTTAGTAGTGTGTGGGAATCACCTGGGATTAAAAACCCTTGCAACCTGGGTGCCACCTCTAGAGATTCTGCCTTAATTGGTCTGGGATATAGCTTGGGCATCAGGAGCTCTGAAAGTTCCCCCAGGGGGTCCCTGTGCAGCAGGGGTGACCCACACTGTTTTAGGGTGATTTCGGAGCATGAGTGGCCGCCTCCCCCAACATCCAGTCCACTCCCACTTCCAAGGGCAACAGCCAGTTGCAGGGGTCTCTGGGCCATTCTGGAGGAGAACAAACAGGTTCCCCTCTCCTTATTGGATTGCAAGGCTCCAGCCCAGCCCAGAAAGAAAACAATACATAACTGGGCTTGGCCTGGGGGTGATTTTGTAGCTGGATTTGTACATGTTGAGCAGTCAGGCTAGACAATGTTTCCAGAAGCACTGATCAGGCAGAGGAGGGCAGGGAAGAAAGGCCAAAGGACTTCAGGTGTGGTGTGAAATTGGGCATGAGGGACAGACCATCCTAAAGGAGAAGCAACCCAGACAGCAAACAAACAGGGCAGGATGGACTGAGACCAAGTTATGTGAGCAGCTCAGTGGTCACTGAACTCCAACAGAGGCAACAGAGCTGCCTTCTCTCTGTACCTCCAGAGACTAAAACTTTCCACTAGAGACAGAGCATTTGGAGACAGCATGATGTGGCTGTCTGAAGACAAAGCCAGAAAGTCCTTAACTGGCAGGACTTGACTTGAAGTCTTTGTTTTTTTCTTTGATACAGAATCTCACTCTGTCATTGGGCTAGAAGGCATGTGGCCTCAGCCTAGATCACGGAAACCTCAAACTCCTGGGTTCAAGTGATCCTCTTGCCTCAGCCTCCCCAGTAGCTGGGACCACAGGCACCTGCCACCAGCCCCAGGTAATTTTTCTAGTTTTAATTTTTTTTTTTTTTTTTTTTTTTGAGACAGAGCCTGAAGCTGTTGCCCTGGGTAGAGTGCAGTGGCATCACAGCTCACAGCAACCTCCAACTCTTGGGGCTCAAGTGATTCTCCTGCCTCCTCCTTTCAAGTAGCTGGGACTACAGGCGCCCGCCACAACACCCAGCTTAGTTTTTTGGGTTTTTTTTTTTCAGGAGTGAGTGCACTTTATTGAAGCCCTTTGTGGACAGGCGTGTGAGTATAAACTGCTGCATGAAGGGGGGGGTCCAGGCAGGGCTGGCACGGAGCAGAGAACATGGGGTGCTGGGCAGCCACTGGCAGACTTGACAGTGATTCCACTCTATCCACTTGACAGGATGACGATCGCCAGGATGATGATGACCATTATAGTCCCAAAGAGGCTGAGGACCAGGGTCCAGATATTCAGGCGCTTGGCAGTGGAGGCGTAGGTCTTGGCCCCAGCCAGGTCACCCACCATCTTCCTGTCCCTGGACTTCACGGAGTAGGTGAAGGCTATGAAGCCCAGGCAGAAGCAGTTCAGGAAGAGCATATTGAACAGGGACCAGACGACGTGGTCGGGCACAGCCGTCTCACCATGGATGTGGATCACCGTGGGAGCAGAGTTGGGGGGCGTCCCCAGCACGGCCACTTTGTGCTCTTCCTTCAGCATCTCATAGTTCGGGGGGAGCCCTGTGTGGGTTCGGGTGAAGACATTTTGGGAAGATTGGTTCATGGCACTGAGAGGAGGCTACAGTGGTCTCCAGCTTAGTTTTTTTTTTTTTGTTGTTTGGTTTTTTTTTGTTTGTTTTTTTTTTTTTAGACAGAGTCTTTCTATGCCACCCTTGGTAGAGTGCTGTGCAGTCATAGCTCACAGCAACCTCAAACTCTTGGGCTTAAGCAATTCTCTTGTCTCAGCCTCCCAAGTAGCTGAGACTATAAGCATCCGCCATAATGCCCTGCTATTTTTTGTTGCAGTTGTTATTGTTGTTTAGCTGGCCCAGGTGGGTTCGAACCCGCCAGCCTTGGTGTATGTGGCTGGCGCCGTAACCACTGTGCTATGGGCGCCAAGCCAATTTTTCTATTTTTAGTAGAGATAGAGTCAGACTGGTCTCACACTCCTCAGCTCAAATGGTCCTCCCACCTCAGCCTCCCAGAGTGGTAGGATTACAGGCATTCGCCACTGCACGCAGCCTTGGCATGCAGTCTTAACCTTAAGACAGAGCTTCCTGCTCAGAGTCTAACCAGCATAGGAGTACAGCCAGGTCTCACAGGGACTTTTAAAGGACAAAGAGAGGCACCCTTAAATTCCCAAATTGCAGCAGCCTTAGCAACCCCCAGGACCACAAAATTTACCCACTGTGCCCACAAAGCTCCAGCAACTCCTATCTGCACCCCACATATGACTGCAATGACTTATTGGCTTACCTATCTGCCTCTACCAATCCCTGTTCACTGTGGTATCTCAAAGCCCAGCAGAAGAGCCTGTCATTATGTATCTAATGAACGCATGACAAAAAGGGGATATATCTAATGTTCCTAAAACAGTCACATCCCAAGGGGGGGCGGTAAAGGACTGATCCCACTGACGGCTTTTCTAGTATATTTGTTTATGAGGGACAACGAACATATGTAAAGAAAAGGCATAATATTTCATTACATGTATATACCACATGTTCTTTATCCACTCATCTGTCAATTGATCATATTTTTTGATGCTATTATATGGTATTAGTTTTTAGATTTTTATTTCTAAATGATTTGTTGCTCATATCAGCATTTTTACCAATCACCTCTGGTGATTTTTATGCCTGCTAAAGTATGAAAACCTTTGGAAACCCAGCAAGTTGGAGAGCCATTATTGCTAGGTAGGAAGCATAGCTGGGGACAGCAGAACTAATGGTTAAGACTTTAGACCCTATAAGACTCAAAAATGTCAAAGAAACATGTGATATTTTAAGTCTTACAATACACCTATACTCTGAAAACTGCAAAACACTGCTAAGAAAAGTTAAAGATAAAAACAAATGGAGAGATATACCATATTCATGGATGGAAATACTTAATATTGTTAAAATGTCAATCCCTCCTAAATGTATTTGACTCAATCTCAATCAAAATTCCAGAAGGCATTTTACAGAAATGTTAAGCTGACTTTTCTTTTTTTTTTTTTTTTATTGGTTTGAAGGTTTTGTTTGTTTGTTTTTGAGACAGAGTCTCACTCTGTTGTGCTGGGTAGAGTGCCATGGTGTCATGACTCACAGCAACCTCAAACTCTTGGGCTCAAGTGATTCTCTTGCCTCAGCCTCTGGAGTTTCTGAGACTACAGGTTTCCACCATGGTTCCCACCACAACATCTAGCTATTTTTAAAGACAGGGTCTCACTCTTGCTCAGGCTGGTCTTGAACTCCTGAGCTCAGACAATCCTCCCACCTGGGCCTCCCAGATTGCTAGGATTACAGGCATGAGCCACTATACCTATACCTTTCAATTTATATGGAAAGAATAAATGACCTAGAATAACCAAAATAATTTTTTTTAAAGAGGAGCTCATCCTAATTATTCAAAACAAACTATAAAATCCAAAAAATACAGCCATCAACAGAGTATTTTGCTGCTAAAAGAAGAGACACTAATAGAGAAGAATAGAAATTCTTGATTTTCAACAAAGGTGCCAAGGCAATTCAATGGAGTAAAAGTCAAGTTTTTCAGTACGTGGTGCTGGAAATTCAAATATCAGTAATGGTTAAAAAAAAAAAAAAGAACCTTAACTCTCACCTCACACCACCCACACACACAAAGCAAGTGAAAATGAATCATATACCTAAACATAAAAGTTAAAACTATACAACTCAAAGAAAACAGAAGAAAATCTCCATGACCTTCATGTCCCACATGCAAAAATCTTTATGACTTTGATATCACAAAATAAACTTTTGTAACCTTGATTTCCTAGGTAGGACGAAAAAAACACACTAACTTTATAAAGGGGAATAAATGAAAATCTTCATTATCAGAATTAAGACTTCTTCTACTCTGTAAAACTCACTGCTTGGCTCGGTGCCCATAGCTCAGTGGTTACAGTGCCAGCCATATACACTGGGGCTGGTGGATTTGAGCCCATCTTGGGCCTGCTAAACAACAATGACAACTACAACCCCAAAATATCCAGTGGTTGTGGCGGGCACCTGTAGTCCCAGCTCCTAGGGAGGCTGAGGCAAGAGAATCACTTAAGCCTAAGAGTTTGAGGTTCCTGTGAGGTGTGATGCCCCAGCACTCTACCAAGGGCAACATAGTGAGACTCTGTCTCAAAAAAGAAACAGAGAGAGAGAAAGAAATTAAAATAAAGTAAAACTCACTGCTAAGGAAATAAAAAGGAATGCTACATACTATTATAAAAGAAAATATTGTAATATTTGTATTCAACAAAGGACTTGTATCCAGAATATATAAGAGCTCTGAAAGGTCATTAAAGAAGATAAAACAATCCCAAATACACATGCACAGAGTAAGCAAAAGATTGGAAGAGATGTTTCAAAAAGAAGATATACAAATGGCCAATAAGCTCACCAAAAAATGCTCAACATCATTAGTTATCAGGAAAACACAAACTGAACTACAGTGAAGCACCTCTATATGTTCACTTAAAAATAACCAAAATGTAAAAGACTAACAAAATCCAGTGATGCCGAGAATGTGAAGTAACTGGGAATGCAAAATGGTACAACCACTTTGGAAAACAACTTGATGGTTTATTATTAAAATGTTAAATTAAACATATATTTATCATATGCCAAATAATTACCAAAGAGAAATAAATATACATACACACTTGTTCATAACAGCTTTATTCACAATAACCTGAATCAGGACACAACTCAAATACCCATCAATAAGTGAAATGAATAAACATATTGTGAATATTCATACAATGAAATACTGCTCAGTAATAAAAATAATGTGGAAAAATATTAAAACCAAGCCAAGCAAAAGAAATTAGACACAGAAAATACAGCACATACATATTGCATGCATTAGTTTCTTAGGGCTGCAGTAACAAATTACCACAGTATTGTTGGCTTACAACAACAGAAATTTATTCTCTAACAATTCTGGAGGCCAGGAGTCTGAGATTAAGATGTCAGCAGGGCTACCCTCCCTCTACTGGCTCTGGGGAGAACCTGTTCCTTGCCTCTTCTAGCTTCTGGTGGCTTCCGGCATTCCTTGGCTCGTGGCTATACCTGCATCATTCCAATCTCCACCTCCATTACCCACCTCTATCCCCTGTGTGTGTGGTCTTGATCCTCCTTCTATCCCTCTGTTATAAGGACATTTGGGCCCACGGATAATCCAGAATTATATCGTCTTCTCAAAATCCTTAACTTAATCTCACCTGAAAAGACACTGTTTCCAAATAAGGTAATATTTATAGGTTCTAAGGATTAGGACATGGTATCTTAGGGGCCACCATTCAACTCACCACATCACATGATTCCATTTATATGAAATTATAGAAGGAATAAAACTAATCTGCAATGATAGGAAACAATGGTTGCCTTGGGCCATGGAGAGGGAGGAGACTGATTTCAGGGAGGCATGAGAGAATTTTCTGGTGGGAAGGAAATGCTCTATGTCACCACCGTGGTGATGGTTACACATGACTGTGTAAACTAATTAAACTGCACCCTTACAATGAATGTATTTTATTATATATTATACAAATAGACTTCATTAAAAAAAAAAAAAAAAGCAAAAAGAAGTTAGTTTTGGGGGACCAATCTTGGAAAGTCCCATTTGGAAAGTCTAGGGTGCATTTTAAATGAACAGTCCAAATGCCTAGGATGTAGGTGATTCTGGAACTTCACTGGAGGGAGAAAACTCTAGAAGTGAGAGAAAGGACTCAGCATATCCTGATGCCTTTCCTTTGGTTCCATAAATACTTGAGTGCCAAGTGCAGAGCTAGGGATATCCTGCAGGGAATTCCTTCCCATAGTGAGTTCAGGCTATCAGGGGACTCACACCCATAACTCACTCCAGGCCAAGGGAGCTATGACAACAAGTGACAGGTATAGAATCACAGAGGAAGATGAATCATCACCCCAGAGGTTGGTAAAAGCTCTCTGGATAAACAATGTTTGAGTTGGGCCCTGACGATGGAGCTGGATTTGGACATGTGGAAAGGTCAATACCAATTGCCCCCTGCTCACATCCCTTTGGTCCAGTCCTCTGTCCCTCCCTCTCTACCAGAGCCAAGCCCACTGAGGGTGGCCTCTCACCAAGCACTCTTCTCTACCTTCTGTCTCCCTGTCTTCTTCACAAGCTGGGCCATGAGCAATCCTTCTAATCACTTCCCTGGATTCTTTATCAGCAAAGCCCCAACATTAAGACTTGGCCTTCAATAAGGCATGCTGAGGAGGCCCCTCTTGTAAAGAACCAACCTGGTTATCCCCTTCTCTTGACCATCCCATCCCCAGGTCCCAATCTATAGTTACAGCCAGATCTTTCCAAGGGCTCAAATTCTCTGACCTGACTCCTTGGTCTCTTCCTATACCTGTTCTAACTCTGGCTTCTCTTGAAACCTCAGGAACTTTTCAGGCAGGCCCTGCCTGCTACAGGGGAACACTGTGCGTGGGTAGGCCGCTTCCTATGACCTAGATCCTGAGCCCACCTCCACTCCCCATCCCTGGATCCTCCTGGGCCTCCATTACTCAACTCCTGGACTCCCAGGGATGAAGCCAGGCAGTCCCCAGGGCCTCCCTGGACCAAAAAGAGAAGTAATTCAAAGACTGGTTCAAGCAACAAATCCCTCGATTTGGTCCTGTGTGCCTTGCAAGGAGATAGCTTAGAATTTCTTAGGCTTTTTCCTTTTCCAATAAGCTGCTCCCCACCCTTCCCTCCTTTTCTGCGTGAGGAAGGGCAGGCTTCCAGAGCTAGGTAGGGACCATGAGCAGAAAAGCTGAATGCTGTGTGCTCCAGGTATGCCTCCCAGCTTCTTCCTCTCACCATGAGACAGTCCATCCACTGCCTGTATTCATCCTCATGGAGTAAGCAGAGGTCCCATTGGCTAGCTGGGCAGTTAAGCCTTTGAGGGGTCCCAAGATGGGAATCTGTAGCCTATTGGGCCACAACCAATTCCTGGTAATGTCTCCTCCTTACAAAGAGTTCTGTGACCTCTAATATTTGGTCCCAGGAGACAAGGAATAAAGCCAGGGAGAGGAATGGGACCTTCCAAGGAGCCAAACCTCCTGGAGGCTAAGAGGAGACCTTACCCTGGCAAGCTCCCTGAGTCCGCCACCTGTGTCATGTCCTAAGTAAGGCCCTGGTGAGGAACAGCCATGGGGAAGAGGCTGGCCTGTTCTATTTCCAGGAGGATGGGACTAGACCATGAGCAAATGGAGTGCTAACGGAGCATCAGCAAATGTCCATCAGAGTGTGATGGCTATTCTGGCAGCAGAGACCCAGTAGTGGGGTCAGTCGGGTCCCCTAGTGCACCATTATGACCCTCATCTATTCTGGGAAATATTTGGACCCCTAGGGAAGGGAATTCAGTGAGTGACTGAACCAGCCAAGTAGCTCCCAAACCTTCCTCTCCCACTGGAAGACCAGTGAGATTAAGGCTGTTCACAGTTATTTCTGCTTTCTCCCTCTGAACACACGGGATTGCACTTTTCCTCCCACTCCAATTGAATGAGGTCATCTGACTAATTCTAGGCAAAGAATTGTAACTGAGAGTGACGTGTGCCACATCTGAGCCAGAGCATTTAAATGCTGTTGCAACACTTCAGATTTCTCTTTCTTTCTGCTGTCGCAACCAGCCATATTCCCCACAGTGGCTGCTCCAATCAGTTTATCACAGAGTGAGATGATGCCGACCTGGCGCGGAGCTCCCATGAGCTTAGCTATGAGTATGGGCAGGAATGAAATCTTTGTTATTTCAAGTCCCTAGGATTTGGATGCTATTGTCACTGTAGCCATAAACCAGCCTTTCCTGACTGTTGCATGTCCAAGGCCAACCAGTGTCACCTACTCCCAGAGGCCCCTACAGTTGTATTTCTCTATCAGCCACTTTTGACTTTGGGTCCAAGCTCAGTCCTAACAAATAAGAAAGGATGCCTGCCCAGCCGGGAGATGCTAAGTGGATGATTTTCTTCTCTGAGCCTAAGATGCCAGCTTAGCAGATTCCAGTGGAGGGTTAGGCTGTCACAGGTGGCAAAGCCCAGGCTGTCCACCAAATACTAGGAGTTGAGTCGCACTATATAAACTTATATCTGACTGCAGGCTCCAGAGTGCCAGCCCTTGTTGCCTGGTTTGACTAAAGACAGACTGACTTTACTTCTTCCTTTTTCTTTAGTCACACAGTGCTCCACCAGTGGATTCCTCTTTGGTCGTGGGGAAATGGGAGCTGGGGACATGGCTCCCTAACCTTGTGAAGCTCACAGGGAGTGCCCACTGGCACCAACTCAGGCTCACGTCCCACTGAGTCCCGGTGTGAATCGCATCAATGCTCTAACTTTTTATCTCACAGTCTTCTAGTCTTCTTCCTTTGCTCCCAGCCCTGTCAGCTCAAACCTCAGGCTACTTGGGCGGCAAGCACCTTTCTATCTCATCACTGGAACAGCTCCAACCCCACTCTCCCTAGGAATGGGGTTGCTAAGCTAAGCCCAATGATAACGCATCAATAGAGTGTACAAAATATGTACCAAACATTCTCTACATATGGCCACCTCTCTGTAAAATTTTGTAATGAATGTTTTGTGAATAAAGGTACGTTGCATTTAGCTACAATTTCCCATTTTCCCTATGTATGATGACTTTAGGGGAAACTTTTGGGACATCCTGTGTACTTGACTATATCTACTACATCTCATAAAGACCAAATTTGATCCTTTCAATCAGGCACGTAGGGAGGGGAGAAGGAACGAATGAAGGTTTATGAACCGGTGCAATAAGCTGGTTATTTTCCTATTCTCCTTCTCTCACGAAGGCTGGTGAGGGCTAAGGGACAGGCTCTGGAACTCAGCTGTCTGGTACTGAATCTCAGCTCTGCCACTCACTAGCAGAGAGACCATGGGCAAGGTGCTTAACCTCTCTGGACCTCTGTTCCCATTTTTGCAAAACAAGAATAATTTATGACGGATATTAACAAGCCATCAGTCACCATGGCTACTGAGTGAGTTACTAGACATAAGGTATACGATAGATCAGTGCCCGGCACACTGTGCTCAGTGCCTGTGAGTTGTTATGATTCACTTTCAGAGTATCTGAATGTGCCAGACACCGGGCATACAAAGGAACAAAATACTCATTCGCTCAACAAACAAATATTCAGTGAAGGACTTCATGTGTCAGACACTGTGACAGGAGCTGGGGACACGTGTCCCTGCCCTCACGAAGCTCACGGTCTGGTGGAGAAGGGAGATGAGCAATAAACAAGGGAATGGCAAGCAGTGATCTGGGCCAGAAGGGAAGGAACGAGGCACTAACAGGAGTGAGGCAGAGGAGTGGTGAGGACGGTCATGGAAGGCCTCTCTGATATTTACAGCACAACACCACCTGGTGCTGTCATGTAACGAGTAAGAGGAATCCCAAGAGAGACCCCTGGGGAGATGGAGGAGGTGAGATAAGGTGAGGGAGATGGGTAGGGCCAGCCCGCTCTGGCCTCATTAATCACAGTGTGCTCGCTAAGGGTGACCCTGTGACCCACAACCCTGGGTGGTTGTGAGCAGAAAAGCGACAGGATCCCATCGTGTATCTTTCAATGGGGATACTGCAATTCCCCTCTTACTGAGGAGGAAACTGAGGCCGAAACTCACATCCCTGGTAAATGGTGTGGCTGAGACTAGGACAGCTTTCATCAGCCCCGGCTCAGCAAACTTGCCAATTTACTGCTTCTAACTCCCACATCCTGTCTGTCCATCTGGCAGAAACCAACCGCCCAAGTAACACCTGGTTACCTTCAAAAGCCCTCCACCTGCTCCAGGGAGTCATGGTGCCTGTCTTGATCTTAACTCACACCACACCCCTGACTGCACCATGTGCAAAGGGTGTCCAGCAAAGGTTATCATGCCAACAGGGTGTACAATGAACGGCTCCCCTATGTTCCTCCCATCCCCCACAACCACCAGAGTTGACACCCACACCAATGACCACAGGTAAACGTGTTTCTCCCCAGGACACGGAGTTAAATACACAACCACAGAGATGTATCTTGGGTCCAGAATGGAAGAGACCAAGGTGCTAGGAATGACAAATCCCCTGAGAATCCATCTCAAAGCTCCCCCAGGAGACACCCCTCCCCAAAATAGGCAGAGAGGGTCAGAAACACCCCGTGCAAACAGCTGATCCACAAAACCCGCACTGTGCCCACGGCTTTCCCCACCTCAGCCCTTTCTATTTTTATCAGGAGAGTGAGAAGGGGTTGCCAGGCGGGGCCATGCTGCTGTTTATGTCTGAAATTTGAAAAGATGCACAGTGTACTTGCGAGAAGGCGTTGCAGTTAGAGGAATTTCAGAGGAGAATTTCAAACCCAGCAGGGTGAATAGGTGCCTTGTGTTCTGGTTTTTGACTCTGGAAAAGCCATGTTTCCAACCAGGGCATGCAGAGGGGCCAGGCATGGGAAGAAAATGCCCATGTGTGAGACTTGGGCAGGGAGTGAGACCCAGCTCACCTGGACACAGGGAGCAACATACTCAGGCCAGGGGTGCTTTGAGAATAACTCCTTTTACCTTTCCACTGTAATTTCTACGTATTCATCCTCCAGTTAATTCAGACTTTTTTTCTTGTTCTCCCAGCCTTACCTGATTAACCCATTATTAACCATTCTCTACTCTGTATCTGTCATCTATTTCCTCTTCATCAGTGAGTTTGCTATTAATTTTCTCATATATACATGTTTGCATATTTCTCATTCATATATATATATATATGTTAAGGCTTTAAGTCACTCTAATTTGTCAACTTTCTGCTTCCTGATCACATTGTAAGTTTCCCTTTGATAGCTATATGCCTACTTTTCCTTCAACACATACACAACTTATACCTAGTGGAAGATTTTACTCTGTGGTGTCTACAGAAGAACTAGTTGGTGCTGATCCTTCAACAGTGTAAAATAGGAGGCAAAAAGGGGCAGCAACCAAGTGACCCCCACCCATGGCTCAGTGAATTTTATCAAGACTCTCCTCTGTCTTTCTTCATCCTTCAAAGGTTAAACTGGCTCTGACAGCTCTGTAGTTCTGGCCCAGATTACACGAAGCCTTTTTTAATCTGGGGAACTTCTAAGGGACTGGACTTCTGACTCGTTATGGGACTTACAGGTGGACCCAATCCCTGAGGTTATAGTTGTTTATCTCATTTCCTTGAGTCTGGGATTAAGTGCCAAGAAGCTCTAGCTTCACAGATGCCTATAGCTGCAAAAATGCAACAATTTAAAAAGTGCATTAGCTCCAAAGTTCTAACAGCCACAAGATGCAGTTATCATGCAATTTAACTCTAACTCTATGCCTGATGTCAGTTCATTTCTTGACAATGTCTATATTTATTTATTTATTTTCTTTGAAACAGAGTCTCCTCACTCTGTTGCCCAGGCTAGAGTGCCATGGCCTCAGCGTAATTCACAGTAACTTCAAACTCCTGAGCTCAAGTGCTCCTCCTGCCACAGCCTCCTGAGTAGCTGGGACTACAGGCACCCACCACAACGTTCAGTTTATTTTTCTATTTTGAGTAGAGATGGGGTCTCGCTCTTGCTCAGCTGGTCTCAAACTCCTGAACTCAAGCAATCCTCCTGCCTCAGCCTCCCAGAGTGCTAGGATTACAGGTGTGAGTCACTGTACCTGGCCAATGTCTGCATTTCTTTTTCTCCAGAACCTCCTCATATGCATTACCTTTCCTTTGGTGTATGAGGGTCTTCAGCGTTCCTCCCCACCCCTGTGTATCTGGGTCGCTCTCTGTTTCTCTTATCATCCTTACATTTCGGTCTAACAGCTTCTTTTTCTCCACCTATTTTCTCCTTTAATTACAGTATGCAATTAAAATATATTTTAGCAGTCGTTGGATAGAGTTTAATTCTCTCTCTTATACCAGGCTGATCATTTCCCTGAACTCTGGACCCACATTTCTCTCTGCCAGTTGGCTCCCCTGGCCATGGTTGTCCCTCCACCTCTGTAAATCCAATTTGTCAAAAACAAAACTCACTGTCTTTTTACCCAATGACAGCCACTTCCCTGTTCCCATCTTCCGTAGTATTGACACAGAAGCTCCGCATCTCCCAATCATCCAGGTTCAGAAGGTTAAAGCCACCGTTGCTTCCTGCCCATTCTCACTACCATCACCATATTATCCCACCACCTTCAGGTGCAATTTATATGCCCTGCAGTGTATTGATATCTACCATATTAAAAAAGAATTTCTTCTTTAGATGGAGATCTCACTCTGTCATCCAGGCTAGAGTGCAGTGGCACGACAGCTCACTGCAGCACGGAATTCCTGGGCTCAAGCAATCCTCCTGCCTCAGCCTCTCAAGTATCTGGGATCTATAGGCCCATGCCACCTGGCCTGGCTATTTTTTATTTTTTGTGGAGACAGGGTATCACTATGTTGCCCAGACTGATCTAGAACTCCTGGCCTAAAGCAATCCTCCCACCTGAGCCACCCAAAATAAGTGCTAGACTTAGAGGTGTGAGCCACCATACCTGGCTATATTTTGAATTTTTAACTAGTCATCATCTGATTTTTGCATAAAAATCCAGATATTTGGTTTCCCAAGGAAAACAACAATGGTTAACTACTACTACTGCTGAAACAGCACAATTTAAAAAGTGAACCTGAGTTCCTGAATGGTAACATTTGGTGGGAACTGGGTAGAAGCTGCTCATTTGAATGGGGCACGAACTTTCCAGTCTGCTTCCAATCTGAGTGAAGGAGAGAAGATAGGGGCATAAGCATGGGGAGGTAACAGTTATAGCAAGTTCATAAATAGACAAAACTGATCCATCAGTCAGGTTTAATAGTGGTCTCCCTGGGCAGAGGCATGACCAGAGGGGCATAAGAGAGACTTCTAAGGAGGTGTTCTATCCCTTAAACTAGGTTGTAATGATATTTCTGTAGGTAAAACATTCACAAAGTTGTATACTTAAGATGTGCTTTATGTACATTATATATTAATAAAGGAAGGGAGAGAGGGGAAAATGTTGGTACAGTACATAGTTAGTACCTGGCACACTAATAAGTATTCAATAAATGGTTATTGGTTGCAGCCGTCATTGTTGTTTGGCGGGCCCGGGCTGGATTCGAAACCGCTAGCTCAGGTGTGTGTGGCTGGTGCCTTAGACGCTTGAGCCACAGGCCCCGAGCCTCAGTAAATGGTTATTATTTTGAAAATTTTAAAGTGCCTCTGGAGCCACGTAGTCCAAGTTAGATCCATGGTTCTACTGTTGAGCAACAAGGTTACTTACTAAACTCTCCTGTCCTCAGTTTCTACATTAATGAAAGGGAGCTGATGAGAGTCCTTGACTCATAGGGTCATCGTGAGGTTTATCAAAACACATAGCACAAAGCCTGGCATATGGTGTATGCTCAATAAATGTCACCCCAGCCCCCTGCTGCAATATGGCTTAATCTCCAAGACATTCTGCTAAGTGAATAAGACAACTACAAAAACACAGATGTTGTATGATTCCACTTATAAAGAACCCAGAGTAGTTAGGCTTATAGAGACAGGAAGTAGAATGGTGGTTTCCAGGGGCTGGAGGGAGGGGAGAGTGAAAATCTATTGTTTAACAGGTACAGAGTTTTTAGTTCGAGAAGATGAAAAAAGTTCTGCAAATGGGTGGTGGTGACAGTTGCACAACAGTGTGAACGTCCTTAACTGAACTGCACGCTCATAAAATGGGTTACATGACAAATTTTATGTTATCTATATTTTACCACAATAAATAAGTAAATAAATATTATGGTGATGATGAGGCCATCCTAGTCCAGGAAGGAACTGACATTTCATTTTTTGAATGTGAGAATTTGAGATTAGAGGGAATATTCTCAGCATTTTGGTAATGGCCTGTTTTTAAATGACAATTTTAAGGCTGTCATTAAGGCTAACAAGTAAACGTCCTAAGAATAAACAATAACCCAGTTAAATATTGTCTTTTTCCATATACAGGAGAACCTCCATAGTTGACCACCTCCCTGCATTGACCATCTCCTCAAGTTGACCTAATTTTTATAGACTGGACACACACCACATGTACTCAATGGAAGTTCTTTATGTTGACCACCTCTGTATGTTGACCAGTTTGTTACAGTCCCTCAGGGGTCAACTTACAGAGGTTCTACTCTGTGTGTGTGTGTGTGTGTGTTTCTTCCCTTAAAGTAATACACAGTAAAAAAACAAATACAACAACAACTAAATGTCAGGGAAACTATTCCCCGGCACTGTAATATCAAATGAGTACCAAGTTTTGTGGAGAAAGGTCATGTCTTAGCAGATTTATTTTTTTTTCCTAAGGCAGAGTCTCACTTAGTTGCCCTGGGTAGAGTGCCATGGCATCATCAGCAACCTCAAATTCTTGGGCTCAAGCTATTCTCTTGCCTCAGCCTCCCGAGCAGCTGGGACCACAGGTGCCTACCAGAATGCCCAGCTAGTTTTTCTATTTTTAGTAGAAACGGGGATCTTACTCTTGCTCAGGCTGGTCTAGAACTCCACTGAGTGTGAGGATTACAGGTGTGCACCACTGCGCCCAACCAGCAGATTATTTTTAAGTTATAGGGTTGCTGCCTGTACCTCTTCTGTCTCGTTTCTAGCAAGTGCTTGCGGGATACCATTTTTTTCTCATTTTCTAAGTGTGTACTCTGTATCCATATCATGGTATGTGGAGTCTGTGTGACAATTTTTTTTTTCAGACTATTCCAATGTTGATCAGTGAAAGAAAAAAAAAAATGTCAAGGCCAATGTTACAAAGGCTAAGTAGTCATCCCAACAGACTCTGATGTCTGGATAAGGGAAAGAACAAAGAAGAGCCAGCTTGGGTCTGGATGTGCAGAGGCAGCCCCTTAGGATCCGGGGGTGGGGGGAAGAAGGTAAACCGGATCCAGGGCCCTTGGGGGCTGGAGCTGCCTGGGGAAGGACATGCTTCAGGGACTATAAAATGTAAATCCTACCTGTCTTCCTACCTCCAACCTGCTTGGAAAATATGGTTTTTGTTGATGACAATGATGATGATGATGATATAAATCAACATAGTAACACCCTTCTCAGCGTCACTTACTAAGTATTCTCAATTATAAAAACGTTAGTGAGTAATGAGTCAAACGCCTGCCATAGTTTCTCCTCTTTTATAAAAAGCAGGGCTTTACTGAAAATAAGAATCTGCTATGAATTCAGGTAAAAAAAAAATTCAAACTGAAGCTTTGAGAAATGAGTTTCCTTAACCATGCCCTTCAATTTCTATGTCTTCAGTGACATTCGTCCAGACAAACCTGTAGAGGCTTGTAAGTGTTTCATTAACTTACCCCATGTTTTTTATTAGAAGAACATGGGGTAAAAACTAAGTTATTAAAACTAAGCTCTCTCTTAGTTTATCACTTGTGCGGTGCTAACGCAATAAATGGCACTTTTCATATGTTCCGCTAGCTCTCAGTGGACTCTATCTGCTGGCCCAGTTCTGCTATAGGAAGGCTTTTCCATATCCTGTTTCTACAGACATTTGCTTCCAAAAAGGATCACAATGTTCTCTACACATATTACATGCAGTATTTATCATTGCCACAGTCCTATGAAGTGGGTATTTTTAGCTTCTTTTACAAACACAGAAAGCAGCACACAGAAGAGAATGTACTTACTCAAGGACACAAAATTGCAGGAGGCCAGGAGAGAGACGAAAATGAACCATCCTTGCACCTTGAGCCAGATCATTTGCTATGCCCTGATATTCCATATCTTATTTTAAATGTCGTAATTTCATATAGTAGCTCCAATTTTCAGAGGTACAAACCAAGATCCAGAGGTTAGGAAACTTGTCCAAGCTTCCCATGCCAGAACAGGGATTCATGTCCAACACTATTGAGCAGGCAGACAATCTCCTCACTCCTCAACTCCATTCTGTTGCTTAAGATAAACAGGAATCGGGTAGCGCCTATGGCTCAGTGGATAGGATGCTGGCCCCATAGACGGAGGGTGGTGAGTTCGAACCCAGCCCCAGCCAAACTGCAACAACAAAAAAAATAGCCAGGCGTTGTGGCAGGCGCCTGTAGTCCCAGCTACTCAGGAGGCTGAGGCAAGAGAATCACGTAAACCCAAGAGCTGGAGGTTGCTGTGAGCTGTGACGCCATAGCACTCTACTGAAGGCAACAAAGTGAGACTCTGTTTCTAAAACAACAACAACAGCAACAACAAAGATAAACAGGAATCCCTTCCATTGCTTGAAAACTATCTGATGCTTTCGATTGTCTGCAAGTTTCAGTAGCAACCAAAAGTGATATGTAGCTCTGAAACTCAACAGTCTTTGGCCACTGCAATAGGAGTATAATTTCCAAATGGTAAGGGAAGAGTTGTCCTCCCTGGTCAGTCCACAGCTGCGCTTGTGCATCCAATGTTGCACATTTCATGTTAGAAGGACAATCACAAACAAGGGATTCCAGAAAGCAAGGAATCCAGAAGCAAAATCTCTAGGAAATAGTTGAAGGACCTGGGAGAAGAGACAGGGAGGGGTGACATAAAACCCTCTTGGACTGACCCGAGGATGTTCTATACAAATTGGGACAGACTGGGTTGCTATAGAGAGCAGAAGTGAACCACTTACTCATGCAGGGGTACTGATGAATGCTTCAGAGGAATTCTGCAAATATCTTACAGCAGTATTTAGCAAGGTGCTTACCTGGGATCCCCATGTAAAGGGACAAACACTCCACAGTGATACAGCTAGAGGATCTGAGAGTCTAGTCTCTAAAAGTCAGTTTAAAGGTGTGTTGAAAACAGCCTCCAAGATGCACCCCAGCAGTCCCCATCCCCCGTGGCATTCAAATATTGGGGACCAGCCCCACTTCTGCATTTCCCCTTCTACACTAATTCAGGGCTCACCCTGCGTGACCAGTATAATACAACAGAAGGGACAGTGTGTGACTTCAAAAGCTAGGACACCGAAGCAAGGCAGCTTCTATCTGGCGTCTGTATTAATGTATTGTACAGTACTATGGCTGTGGTGGAAGCTGGCTGCCATAGACACTCGACCAGAGCTGAGGCCACTGGCCAGTAGCTGGCACCAACTTGTCAGTCATGTAAGTGAGTCGCCTTAGACATGGGTCCTCAAACTTTCAGCTGTGACTATTGTTTCGAGCCACTAAGTTTTGGGGTGGCTTGTTACACAGCCATAATAACTGCGAGACGGAACCATGTCATGATAGGAGGGCTGTCTCTAGTGCTCTCCTCTGAAACTTAGCCCTAGGCTCAGTCCTGGGAACACTTCCATCAACAGCCTGAATGAAGACACAGAAGTGGCACACTGGGTGGCTTTGTAGAAAGTCTGTGGCTGATAAGACAAGGAAACATAAGAATGATGGAATCAAGATCCAAATAACTGGAAGTGATAGACTGAATTTATTAGGATAACTTTTAATAGAAGTAAAGATAAAGCCCCACACTTCAATTAGAAAAACCCATTGTACAGGGACAAGCCAGGGGAGGCATTGGGTGCACAGCAGTGCATGTGGAAACGATGTCTGAATTGGCTGCAGGCTCAAAATGAGTAATGATGAGGCTGTCAGAAAAGCGCATAAAGGTAGGATGCATTACCAGAAGCATAGCACCCAGACAAAGGAGGTGAGCTCTCCTCTGGGCTAAACATACTAACAGGAGGACTGTGTTCAGTTCTGAATCACTCTTTGCATGGGACACAGGAAGCCCAGACCTGCTTGAAAAAGATTGACGGGAGAGGGTGGAAGTCTGTTGATTGAGACATATGAGAAAGGACAGAAAGGAGTGGCATATCCAATCCAAATGGAAAATCAGGAAGATACTTGAAATAACTTATTTCAAATACAAAAAAAATCTGTCACATGGCAGGATGTCCGGGGACAGGATAAGGGGTGGATGTGGACCTCAGGAAATGCTGTTGTACAAAGCAGCATCTGTCATGTAATAGGTGCCCAATATATATTTCTTAACCTCTTTACAAAACTGAAAGATTAATACCCCCTCCCTAGGATATATGTCAACCTGTGAAAATCCAGTGTTTGGCATGAGCTTCTGCAAAAGCTGAGGGCTACCTAAATAATAGATCCATGAGAAATCGGGACATGATCTCGGAAGGAAGTAAAACCCATGGACACATCCGATTAGAATCTAATGTACCTCTTCAGGGCAAATTCATGGAAAGGACTGCCATATACAAGAAGGGATGACCTCAGAGTTCTCTAAGAGCCCTTCCCAGCTCTTACTGTGCAATCTGGTGATTGAATGAACAGAACCTGCTGAATGTGCAGGGCTTCTCAGACTGCACTAAATATGTAAAATACCTAGGAGGATCTTGTTAAAATGTGCATTCTGATTCAGTTGTTCTGGGGGCAAGGGAGGCGCTGAGATTCTGCATTTCAAATAAGCTCCCAGCTGACACTGCTGATAAGTAGACCACACTTTCAACAAAAAGAGGTTAGAACTTGCCAGTGACAGCAGATTGGATCAGGCGTTAAATAACTATAAAGTATTCTAGCAGAGGACTCCAGAAATACTACACAAGAACAGGGATCTTGAGTTAAATAGAAGCAACAGCTACCTCCTGCTTAAATGTCACCAAAGGCTTTTTGATACTCATGATCTTAGATTCTTTGATATGGTCTTTAAAGTGTCCAAACACTTTATCATCATCAACCTGGGTTTTCTATATTCATCATGGGTAAGCAATGTGGAGTCATGTCAACCTGAGCGCAGATCCCATTCATGATCATGGTAGCCTCTAAGTCTTGGTTTCTTAGTGCATAAATGAGAATAATACCCACCAGAGAGGCCGCAGTACCAAGCAGCATCTGACACGTAGTAGGTGCCTATTATATATTTTTTAGCCTCTTTACAAAACGGATCAATAAACACGTGCTTCCTTCATTATACATGTATAGATAAAGTACCTAATTAATATTTGTCCTTGACTTGAACTGTCCTTCATTAACCCCACCTCCCTGGTAAGTATGTCCAACGTGGTCCCATTTTAGAGATGAGGGAGATTTGTTCTGACCTACAACATCAGGCAAATACTGGCAGGAGAATCCATGACTATTTCTGTTTGAATTTTAGAGATTTTTTTTTTTAGAAGGGTCATTTTCTCTGGTCCAAACATTGAAGTCAGTAGTTAATAAGAGTTTATTTCATTTTTTTGAGAGGGAAGTCATTATTATCCCCATACTGGCTCTGGTCATCATTATTTCAGCCGTGCCCTAAGTGCTCTGAAACTTAGAGACCTGACTCAGAGAAACCAGCAGATACAGGTAGAAAAGGAGTGAAGTCAAAGAACCGCCGACCAGTGGAACATTTTAGTCTCAACTTCCAGAGGCCCACGGGTGGGATGAGTGCCACTCCCCCTTCTCTGGGGCCTCAGTGCCCTGGACAGAGAAGATGGGGAGGGGACTTGCAGAGACTGCGCTGGGCCAAGGCTGGGGCCTCAGGCAGAAGACAGCCAGCATAATAACCACACAATTCCAGCAGAGTCATCCTGGGGAAACTGAGGCACTTCAGTTCCTCTTAAGCAAGTAATTGATTATAGCTTGGTTTATTATCCCTATACAGGGCAGCCCTCAAAGATTCCACTTCTTCTTCAGACCTCACCCAGTGAGAGGGTCAGGAAGCCTGCAGCATACTGACTGAGGCCACTGCACCCACCGCCAGCTTCCTTGGTAAGAACTCCAAAGGTCGCCACCCAGCTCGCGTCCTCCAGCAGTGCTGTGGCTTACCCAGCAGCTCGTGTTGCAGAGGGCACGTGACTTTGGGATTGAATTCATACCCCACCTTTAGTAGGTAACTCCACCACTTTCTGAGACTAACTTTCACATCTTTGCCGGGTATGGGAGCCAGGGTGGGGAAGAGGTAGTTGTATTATTTGCCTTGTTGAGCTCTTTGGAAAAATTAAATAAAATATTAATGTATGTTACACAACTGGCTCATAAGGAAAAGCTGTTAGTACTTTTCACTCCTTTTCCAAAAAACAACATCATTAAGGAGTGTTATAGAAGTACTAGCGCTACAGAGGTAGCGGAGAATTACGGCTTCACTTGAGATGTCCTTGCTGTCTCCTGGGGATTTTGAAGACTTGGCCTTTTTGCCCTAGGACCCCAGCTCCCCGTACCTTCCCGCTTGCCGTATCGCCTCTCTCCGCCCTCCTGTCATCCTGGTGTACCCCACCCCAAAGAAACTTTCAGCCACTCCTCAGTAGGAGTCCTGCCAAATCGTGGCTGGACAGTAAGGGGTCGCGCCCTCCCTGGATCGCGTCGCGCTGGGCCTCAACTGCAGACCCCGCCGAGCGCCCGAGCCCGCGTCCTGCTGCTGGCCGGGCCACTCGGGGATGCTCAGAGGATGCAGCGCTTCGGGGCCCTCCGCCTGCGGAGCTGCCGACCGCAATGCAGACGCCGGCCCTCCAGCCCTTCTCACGCCGCCTTCCTCTCGCGGGCCGGAGCTGCCGGCCCCGCGCCCTGCGCCGGGGCGCTTCCCCAGCGGAGCGCCTGTAGCGAGCCAGACTCCAACGCGCTCCAGACGCCTCTGCCGTCCCCTCCCCCCGTCCGCCTTTCCTCGGCCCCCCGGGGGTGGGGTTTCCCCTCGCGCTCTCCCTCTGCCGTCCCCCACCTCTAGGGGCCCTCCCCTCCCCCGCCCGCCCCTATGTATGTGTCACCGCGCGCCATGCCCGCCCGTCCGCCCGCCCACCTACCTCCACGCCGCTCCAGAAGGGGCTCGCAGAGCTGAGGACGCGCACGGCGTTGCTCCAGGTCTCTCTCTCAGCACCTCCACCGGCCGGCATCTCACGCGGGTGCCAGGGGCTCCGGGCACCTTTCAGTGTCCCTACCCGCGGCCAGCGGAGACTCCGCAACCCAGCCACTGCCTCCGCGGCCATCGCCCGAGGGGACCTGCGGACAGGACGCGGACAGGAGAAGGGTGCGCAGCGCCCGCAGCGCAGAGCATCTCCCCAGCTGCGCAGGAGACCTGGGCCTCCCGGTCCCTGACCCCCCCCCAGCTGCCTTGCTAGGTGTATGGGACTGAAGTTCTGGAGAAGGGAGTCCAAGTCTTCAAGGTAACCCTCTCCTTCCCTCCAAACAGAGGCTCTCCCCGGGAGCCCGGCGAACCCGCGCGGGTCTGAGGTCTCCAGCCTCTGCGCGGGGGCCTGCGCTCCGCGGTCTGGTCCCTGGAGAGGTGTGCTCCGGGGGCTTCCGCCATCCACTGTATGCGTCCGAAGTGGAGTTGAGCAAACTTTTCCTGCTTTGCAGTCTCAGAGTGAATGGGGCGAAGGAGCATGTGAGGAGGGGCTCTTGTCTCCTAGTCCGCCAGGATTCAGGAACAAGGGAGCCTTTACTCCAAATTCCCAGTCACAGGTAGGGTCTGGGAAGACACATAATTGACAGAGTAGCGGAAATGTGGGTTCAAGTCTCCACTGTGATATTTTTGACTTGAAGGAGATGCTTCATCCTCCTGAGCCTGGGCCTGCCCTCTGTGGGGCGGGAAGGAGGCCTCTGGGCAGGGTGGCTGGAGGAAAAAATGGAATGGTGTGGACAGTATGTCAGATACACAGCAGTTGCCTAAGCTGAGGCTGAGACAAGCCATTGATCCCACTTCTGTGGCTATTTGGCTTGCTCCAGGGCCCAGAGCACACCTAAAGAGGCAGAGGAAAGCGGGGAGAGTGGCAGAGCCCAGGACAGGGCTAGCGAATTGCTGGCCAGGGAGACCAGGGCAGTGCTCAGAATATGTCTGTGTCCACCAAGAAGAGGCATTTCTCAAGGTAGTAAGTGGAGGGGAGATGAGGACTCCTGACCACTGGAGTTTTCCCATCTCTGGGTTCCTCTGCCAATGAAGCCAATGCTGGTGGAGCACGGGTTGGGTTAGAGGCTGTCACTGTGTCAACTGAGCCTGTATTGGAGGCAGAGCAAGTGGTGGGGGTGGGAGCCTGTCTCCAATTGGGAGACAGGATCCAACCCTAACTTTTCCGTTATTATCCTCCTGCCAGGCGGTGAGCTGTGTCGAGACAGGATTCTACTAGGCTAGGGTTTCAGCAGTAGAAGCTCCAGTTCTTGCATTTTGATTGGTGTGTAAATTCTGGTTCTGTGGGAGTGGTAATCAAGAGGAAAAGGGTTAGTGTGGTGTTTCTGTCCTGGGTACTGCAGTGGGTGGGTGTCTGACAGTTTAGGGGAAACTCTGGATCTTGGAAACACTCATCTTATCTCAAGATGAGGGCAAGTACATCCAAAAAAGGTGCAATGGCTTTCTGAAGTGGCTCTGTGACTTGTGGGCAGCACTAGAGTCTAGACGAGGCCACAGTCATCTGATAGATTTAAGAGTCATCTGATTTAAGAGTCCAGAAGTCTGTGCTCTAATGCTCTTGTCTCTTCCTTGTTGCCCATGCACCCTGCACTGGGCGGGTTAGGAGGCACCGTGAAGATAGATGGAAGGGCTCAGTCACTGAGCCCAAGGAGAAGCTGCCCAGGAACAAAGGAAAAAATTATAGAACAAAAGACCTCCCAGTTTTAAAAGTTTTAGATGAAGAAATTATCAAAAGAAAGAAGGCATGTCTCAGAGAGATACTGGAGTTCCTTAGGTTCTGTGGAGTTGTGTTTAATTTGGGCATACATCGTACTTCTGTGGGCTGCGCCTAGGGTGTTCATTCATTCTCTCACTATCCACTGAGCGCCACCTAGGAGCCAAGCTCTGCTCAGTGCTAGCCCACAGCAGGGAATCAATAGACGGCAGCTGTGGGGTGACTCCAGCTTAGCACCCTGCCTGCTGCCCAGCGAGTACTAAATAGCTGTTTGGTATTATTATTATTACTATTAATTCTTACAGTAATAGAAATTTTTATTTTCCTAGAATGTTCCATGCGAATTGTATTTAAATGGGGATTCTTTATTTAATGTTTGGAAGTCCGCATCGCACACAGGCACACCTCTTACCTCTCCTCCCCATTTCACATGTGCCCCCTCATCCCAGGCAGCCCCAGTTCCCTGCACTCTCCTTCCTCCTGTGAGAGAGACTAACCTCCTGAGATAGTAGGGAAGAGCAGGGAGGGTGGGCAGCCTGGCATGCAAGGCAATCCTGGGTTCAAATCTCAGCTCAGCCACTTACTGGCTACACAACTTTGAAGAGGTTACGAAGCCTTCCAGAGGCTCAGTTTCCTCTTCTCCAAAAAGCAGAGGAAATCCTCCAGCAGGTGATTTTTGTGAGAATTAAAAAACACAATGTGAGTGGCTTCTCTGGCTGTCAGTGGACACCACACACCTTAATTCCTTTTCTCTAATGGTTCCTAGGCCCCCTTGGGGTCACAAACCCTAAATTCAGGAGTCCCACTGTTAGTCTGTCTCTGCTTCAGCAGGAATGTCTAGCACAGAATTTGTCCAACCGCAAGTTGTGAAACCCATTTAGTGGGGTTTTTAATGAAATAGGTAAGAATAAATAATCTCATAGTGCCTCCCATGTAGTAAGGGTGAGTATTGTTTCTGAAAACTTTAATTTCTGTTATATATTTTGCAGCCCTCTATGAGAGTGTGTGTGTTTATAATATAAATGTATATGCAAATATATACAAATTTCATATATATATATATATATATATTTTTTTTTTTATTTTTTTTTTTAAACTTTGGGTTGCAGTCCAAAAAGTTTGTAAGACTCTGGTCTCAATGATGTTTCTGTCTCTCAGAAATTCTTGTCCCATGGATCCAAATGGCAGGCACTGGGGCATCTTTACC
Source organism: Loris lydekkerianus (assembly GCA_963574355.1). Taxonomy (NCBI): domain Eukaryota; kingdom Metazoa; phylum Chordata; class Mammalia; order Primates; family Lorisidae; genus Loris; species Loris lydekkerianus. The sequence continues at coordinate 115,395 of CAUYPK010043467.1, read as the reverse complement.
ACCATTGTCCCAATGCTTGGACTGGACAGTTAAGGTCCCAGGAGTCAAGGCAGTTGGGGTTGAAGCTGGGGGCAGAGGAAAGGCAAGTTTAAGAAAGAGGACCCAGAGTCAGAGAGGAAGCAAGGTATGGAAGACAGATCTGCTTATGAGTGGATCAGTGGAAGGCACAGGGCCAGCAGCCATCCTGGGAGAGGGTGATCTAAGTGTAGAGCACATTTTGGAAATAGGAGCCTTACTCTCCTGCTGTCACTGAGGCCCAGCCTTGTGGCCATGCTCTAGGCCTTGACGGGAGCTTCACTGCTATCCTCTTAACTTATTAAGGAAGCCCTGATCAGTGGTGGAAAGGGGTCCATCTCTGTGCCATCTCTCTTAGGGGTCCCACAGACCCAACAGGATGCAGCCACCCCTGTGAGGGTCCAGGCCCCTGGGCATGTTGGAGATGGAGTCTGTGACAGAGGGGAGGAGCTGCTGGGCAGCAGGCGGGCACAGGAGGGGAGGGGGAAGCCCAGTGCAAGCAAGAGGAGGACCAGAGAGGGTGGAATTTGTAAGAAATAACAGAAAAACGGTTCCTTTTTTCAAAAGTTGAATCCAGGGCAAAAACGGAAACAGTGGAGTTTACTTTTAAAAACTCAGAGCCTCCTTGTAAGCAGCCAAGTGTGTGTGTGTGTGCCTGTGTGCATGCTGGCGGGGCAGCCCTGCGGGGTGTGTGAGTGTGTGTGCCGGCAGGGCGGCCCTGCGGACTGGCCTGCTCTGTGAGAGGTGACTTCTATCCCTCTCAAAGGCCTTACAGTGTATCCTAAAGAAGCTTTTTGTTAAACTCATGAATAGGTGAATTTGGGCATCACGATTTGGATATTTGGTTACCTTTGAGGTTACATGTTTTTCCTTTAAGACATACACTCAAAAAAGGAGCCACATCTCCTGTGTAGGGTCACTATGAGGATGGGAGGGGGCTTGCCCGTCTCTCTGCAATTGATTTGACTTGAGGGGCGAGGATAAGAGGGAGAAACACAGGACTAAGCATGTCTGCAAAGCCTGGCCTGATGGACAGCCCCTCCTTAGCCCCCTGGTCCCTGGCAATCCCTAGACCATGGATCCCCAGGACCTTTAGGACCCTTTATGGTGCTCATTTACAGATTGCAGAGGAGACCCACACCCAAGCAAGGAAAGGATTGTATCCTAGGCCACTCCAGAGTAGGCTAGTAAGGTTGATCTGGACAGGAATCCAGACCTTCAGGCCCTCATCCTCAAACACGCCCGGTTCACAGAGACCATTCATTCATTATCCTTTCAGCAGCACTTGCTACGTGCCAGGCACAGTGTGAGCTATAGTTAACACAGCAGTGAACAAATCAGCTCTCCCTTCCTCTCCCTGCTCATGGTCTAATGCGTAAGACAGGTTATAATTAACTTGACACTGACCCTTTTTCTATAAAAGACACTAACCTTTTTCTATAAAGCAATGGTTCTCAAGTGGGGCCTATTTTGCACCCCCAGGGAACTTTGGGCCCTCATTAGAGTGGGATTCTATTAGAGTCTAGGGATGGAGGCCAGGGATGTCGCTGAGCATCTCTGCAGTATAGAGGGTGGCAGCTCCCACACACGTACAAAACAGAGAATTATCTGGCCCAAAATGTCAGCAATGCCCAGGTTGAATGAACCTACCTTCATTCAGTTTCTGGACCAGGCCACACCCATCTGTGCTGGACAACAGGAGGGCTATGGCTAGGAAGGCAAGAGGGAAGGTTTGGGAGACAACAAATGAAAAGGGAAAGAAAAAAAAGGCAGGGCCACAGTGGCAAAGTAGAAGGAACGTGAGCTTTGGCAGCCCAGATCTAGGTTGTGTGCTCTTGGTTGAGTCACTTATTCCCTCTGAACCTCAGCTTTTGTTTCCAGGAAATGGACTTGTGGGACTGTTGTCAGGGTTCAAGATAAAGCAAATGAAGGACCTGGCACAAAGTAGATTCACAATAAATATAGCAGCCGTTATTATTATTATCTTTGAGGGTTTTAAAAGTCCCAGTGTGGAAAATTAGTATGTACAACAGTGTCAGCAGGTTAAAGAAGGTTGAGAGCAGGATTTCCATAATAATCTCATGAGCTGGGTAGGGCAGTGGGTGGTGTCAACAACTCCCCCTACACACAACTCCCAGCAGGGTGTCACAAGCAGGGAGGGTGTGCTCCCTGTGTGAGGTGGAAGAACACCACACTTGGATTCACATGGCCTGGTCACTGCCTGACTGCATGCCAAGGGGAAACTGCTTCCTCTCTCAGCCTCGCCGTACTGATCTGTAAAACAGACCTAGTAAGGCCTGCCTTCACAGGCCAAGATCCGGTGAGAACCTACCACCCGGGGATGTCCCTTGTGGGGGTGCCTTGAAGCCCATCAATGCAGTGACCTTTTGTGTCCATACCTAACCCAGTGCCAGGCACACCCAACAGTCTAGTGGAGTGAATGAATGAACAGACCAAGGCCCTGTAAATACTTTTTTAGTTCTTGACACAGAGAACACCATCATACCCAGGTGGGAAATCCATCACTTGCCACTTAGGATTCGAGGCAGGTTCCCAGTAAGTGTGAGGTCAGGTTATGGCACCAGGCAACATCGACCTCTAAAGGGCGCAACAGATATGGCAACTGCTCTGTGACAATCGCAAGGGTGGGGGTCACCAGTGCTGAAAAAAGACCACCTATACTGAAAAGAGAACCAGATGGGGATCGGGAACACAGAAACTCACAATGCAGGCAGGTCTCTGAACATCTCCATTTTCTTATCTATAAAATGGAGTTGAAGTCACAGTAAATTAAGGCCTAACTGAAAGCAGCTAGCCAAGAGTTGCATTTGAGTAAATCATGAAACTTTCCTGAGCCTCTGTTTTTATAGAGTCATAAAGCAGTGATGGAGAAAGGGATTTAAAGATGGCCACAATGCCTCCTTCATTATGCAAATGAAGAGGCTGAGTCTCAGGGAGGGGAGGGCACTTGGATGGGGGCAAAAAGGCTGCTCTTGGCAGAGCCCCTGGCTGCCACCCAGGCTTCTGAGAGCCGCCTCCCTTCTCACCACAAGTCACATTCTAGTCGGTAGAAGGAGGCATCAGATCACAGAAACAGTTGACAGAGCCTGACCATGGACAGACTTGGTCCTAGGGCTACCTTCATCCTTGGGATACCTTCTGGCTCTGTCCTTCCATGTTCTCATCAGTTCTAGGGCTGCTTTGGTGGGGGCGTGGGAAAGAGAAAAACTTCACAAGAGAAAAGTCCAAGACAAGAGGTAGCCCAGCCTCCCACTCAGGGAACCTGCTTTCTAGTCCCAGACACTTGCACCCTTGACCCAACCTTCACCCTAATCCTCTGCTCCCCCACCAGGTGCTCCCTCCCACCACCAGCCTTCTCACCACAACCCGCCTATCCAGATGGCTCAGGAGAACACCTGTATTTTAGGCTGACTCAGGAATGTAGTGATGTGTTTTAGCTTTACAAGACACTGGCAAAGGGGCCTAGAGGCTGTCAGTGGACGTGGCTTTCAATCCTTAGAGTTAGAAGTATCTGAAGGACTTTTGAGAAATGTAGGTGCCTGAGCCTTAATGTGCCCCCAGAAGATTCTGCTTCAGTGAGAAGTGGGTAGCAGAGAACAGTGTTTTTGAAAATTGCCTCAGGTGATGGCAATGCAGTCATATTTCTGAACCCTTGCTTTAAAACCCAGAGCTGCTCCTACAGGTGCATTGGGCTTTAAGCTCATCTCTCTAGCCTTGCATCTTGGGTCACTGGCCCTCCCTTCCCCAAAGGCAGAACTATAGCCTCTGTCCCTAGCTTGTCCTTTATGGGAACAAGAAGGTCATGGCCTGCTTTCTCTGCCTCCTCTTTCCTGTCTGAGATGGGCCCTGCTTCTGACATAGCTGTTCTTAACTTGGATCAAAACATAATTGTCCCTGGGAGCTAGACCCAGGTCCCCAAGGTGAGTTCTGCAGAATGCACCTTCCAAACTCAACAGGCATGGCATATAGAAAGGGTCTCAGCCCCCAGGGAAATTCAGGATTAAATGAAATTAAATGGGCCCCTTCCCTGCAGGGTTTCTCATATGCTGATGGACATTGGAAATCTCCATCAAGTTTCTCAAATTGAATTTGACGGGGGAGCTCATTTTTTTCCTGTAGCAGATTGAGGGACTGTAGTTTAGAGAGGTGCAGATCTAGGCAATCAGCCATGTTGATTCTGCGATGAGAATGAGGTGGTTGTACCAGGGCCAAGGGGCAACCCCAGGGAAGGGGGAGACTCCAGCTTAAAATCCAAATCGCAAACACAGTGACCCCAACCCTGGCCCCCACTGTGCTATCCTCCCAAGCTGGCCCAGCCCCACCTTTTCCACCTCACACCTGCAAGCTTCCCTTTAAAGGTTGGCCATGCTGGGTGGTCATTTTATTTATTCTTTTTTTTTTTTTTTTTTGAGACCAAGTCCCATCATGTCACCCCTGGTAGAGTGCCCTAGCGTCACAGCTCACAGCAACTTCAAACTCTTGGGCTTAAGTGATTCTCTTGCCTCAGCCTCTCAAGTATCTGGGACTACAGGCACCCGCCACAATACCTGGCTATTTTTTGTTGCAGTTGTCATTGTTGTTTTAGCTGGCCTAGGCTGGGTTCAAACCCACCAACTTTGGTGTATGTGGCTGGCGCTGTAACCACTGTGCTACAGGCGCCAAGCCTAGATGCTCATTTTAATTCTGTTTTCTTCTGGATTTAAAAAACATGAAGCAAGGGCGGCGCCTGTGGCTCAAAGGAATAGGACGCCGGCCCCATATGCCAGAGGTGGCAGGTTCAAACCCAGGCCTGGCCAAAAACTGCAAAAAAATACATGAAGCAAGAGGCAGAGCATTGCTTCCTGGGGTTTCCTGGGCTGGGGTGGTGCCCCTTCAGCTGATTCCTGCCTCTTCTGAGCCTGGCTGTCCCAGTGTCCAGTGTGAGCTGAGGGTCTAACCCTGTACATTCCACTTACTGTGTGACTCAAGAGGTGCCGGTCTTAATAACACTCCCAGAGGCTGGACGGTGGCCTCTGGAACTGAGCAAAGAGATTCCCTATCTGCATCTTGTCTCTGTCACCTGTCCTTTCCCCAGTCCATAGGCATCACCCCAACTCCAGGCCCATGAGCCCAGACACAGAGCTTCTTTCCCCTCCCTGGGCCATGCATCCCCCTAAAGCAGCCTCCTTCTGGGATTCCCACTTGTTTCTTAAAAGAGACCCATGTAGGCTTCTTCTATGAATTGTTCTGTGGATGTTTTGACAGGGAGGGTCCACGAGTGCCCCACTCAGACCCCCCCACCTACCCTCGTCTCTGGGGCTGTGGGCTTACCCACAGTGGGGTCAGTATGACTTGATGCACCAGAGAAGTCTCTGACAATTGTCGGCTAGAAAATAGGAATCCCACCCCCTCCCTGATCACTGTAAGTAATGTGTGGAGTGACTGCTCTTAGATCCAAGTAGCAAGTATCAAGGTCATTTGCATATTCCACTCAGCCTCCTGGTGACTACAGAGGCTCAGAAAACCTCAGAGATTGTCCTGTCACACTTGGAATCCAAACCAATCCCCTTCCTTGACCTATAGGCCCTGGAACTGGCTGGTGTCCCCTCCTCTCCTCATCCCTCTCCAGCCAGTAGCCTCCCACTTCTGTCCTACCTCAGTGCCTTTGCACTATCTGTCCACTGCCTGGATGTTCTTCCCAAAGGGGGATGGCTTATTCTGGTCTTTCAGGTTCATATATCACCTCCTCTAGGAAGCCTTTTTTTGCCCACCCAATTTAAAGAAAACAGACACTCTGACCCCCATGCCCTGGCTACCTTTTGTTGCATTTTATTTTAGCTCATTCTCTGGACGTGCCTGGTTGTTCAGTTTCCATGGCAGTTGTCTGCACTTCCCTAGCTCCATGGGACTGGAGACAGGAGCCCCATCTGCCTTGATCACTATGTCTCTAGCACCTAGGACATGCTCAGCACACAAGGGGTGACTGGGAAAATCCTACTGCTTTTCACGCCATGCTCCAGGGAGTCTGGGGGCTGGTCTGTGATACTCTAAGGAGCCAAAAAGGTAGGTCAAGAGGGGCACAGCTAGTGATTTAGGATCCCCATGTCAAATTCTATCAGAGCACCCCCAGTTGTCTGTCTTCTGAAAGCCCATGATATGTTACTGCACTTTGCTCCCATCATAGACAAGAACCCTGAGACCCTGGCCAGGGCTCAGGGACTCCGCACTGTCAGGATGGCCAGCACCTGGGCCAGCCCATGCTCTGCCACCACAAAGAGGGACCAATGACCCAACTGAAAAGAGGGATGGCCCCTGCCATATGCCAGGCCCTCATCTTCTCTGCTTTCTTCAGTAAACATCATGGGGGAGCAGCTGCCTTTAAGAATAAACTTATATTCTTAGGTCCTTCCACCTTTGGGGCCTCAAGTTCTATCAGTGGGCCTACCCAGCATGGGCCTTCTTTCATCTCATTCCCTTTACCTTTTTCCAGCTGCAGGATTCCAGCACCTCTTTTGCAGGGTAGGAGCAGGCCAGGCCCTGAGGACCGCCCAGAGTCTCCACAATTGTGGAGGCCTCGGTAGTGGGCACCTCTCCTCAGCCATCACTGTCTACCCTGAGTGGCAACTCACCTCTGCCCCCAGGGGCCCTCCCTGAACCTCCAGTTCCATGGTGTCTTTATCCAATTATCATGGTGACTCTAGCACCTTGTCACCAACATTTTTTTCCCCAGCTGCCTTCCTGATCACATCCAGTACTTGTGCTCACAGAAGAATCCTTTAGGTCATAGTCTTCTGGGAGTGGATCAGGTAGAAGGTCTCTGAGCCCAGTTTGGTCACTTCATCAGCAGTCATTAGTCTTGCTGTGAATTGAGGATAATGTCTCTCACCCTGTACGTTGGGAGGGCAGAATAAACAAATGTAGCTAAACCAAGGGACTTCATACAGAACAGGCACTCTCTAAGCAGTAACTGCTGTTAATTTTGAATATCCCCCTGCCTGGTGTTTCTGAACCTGACATTTTAGTAGATGATCATGTCTTAGTTGTGAGTGCTGCCTCCTGCCCAGACTGAAGTTCCTCAGCTGCTTTCCTTCCCTTTTATACTGTTCTGATAGTCTTACCATCCTGGAGCAGAAAGGGACCTGAGGAATGCAAGAAAGGCTATATGTTGTCTGCAACCTGAATGCTGGCTAGGGCACAGGGTAGATAATGAAAGCCAGGTTTGGCTCCTAATATGCCTGGTAGCTACAGTAGGTCCTGCTGTACCCCGGGCTCCAGAGGGCACCATTCCATCGTAGTCCCTGTGAATGGTGCCTGGAATTGTGCAGCGCATAGCCTTTGCAATTTTACACATCAGCCCTGATTGTACTCCACTCTTTCCATCATTCTGTGAGATTACACTACAGGTTTTTCACCACAAAGGATGCATGAGCAAGAATTCCTCTTTTTGCCAGTATGCTTCACATGCTATCAGTAGGCATGTGAAGTGTGTGGGCTGGTGTGGGGGTGAGAGCTGCCTCTGGGGCCCCACTAATCACCCTCTCCTAGGATTGGAAAGTGGAGAATTCCAAATGTACCATAAGAAACTTTAATGCTTCTGAGCAGGTTAAGGCAGCTGAACAGACTTGGTTCTGCCTCTGGCTGAAACTTTGGTCTTTCATGTCCTAGGTGGACCTTAGAAGAAAAGATGGCTTTGAGTCCATAGGGGACAGAAACCTTGAAAAAAATTTCACTTCTAGAAGTTTTCCTTGATAAAAGGCAGGATCTGGATATAGTTTCCTGATTCTGTTAGAAATAGAGTGCCTACATTGTGTATCAGTGGGAATGGTAGGGAGGTGGAGGGTCTGATGATGGCCAGGAAGCCAGACAAGAAAGTCACAAAGATCGGAGTCAGAGTAGAAGGGCAGATGAGAAAGATCTAGAAAGATCCATCAAGAACAATCCCAAAACATGAAATGTGCCGTCTCCACTGAGAAAAAAGGGACAGGAGAGATTTAGATTAGACATAAGAAATAGTTTTCCAAAGAAATCTAAATGAGCCTGAGGTTGACCAGCAAGTGAGATTGTGGATTCTCCTTTATTAAGAAGTTTTTTTTATTTGTAGTGGTATTATAATAAAAAGTTACCCCTTGTACTTGTCTCCTAGGGCTGCTGTGACAAAGTACCACAAGCTGGGTGGCTTAAAACAGCAGAAATGTATTGTCTTACAGTTTCCAAAATCAAGGTCTTGACAAGGACGTCCTCCTCTGAAATCTGCAGAGGATCTTTCCTTGCCTCTTCCAGCATCTGGTGGTGGCCGGCAATCTTTAGTGTTCCTGGGCCTGCAGCTGCTTCACTCCAATCTCTGTCAGTTGGCATTTTCCTTGTGTGTGTGTCTGTGTCTTCACGTGGCCATCTTCCCCCCCATATTGAGTTAAGGGCCCATCCTTATACCTCATCTTAACTCAATTACATCTGCAAAGACTATATTTCCAAATAAGGTGACATTCATAGGTGCTGGGCATTAGGCCTTAAACACATCTTTTTTTTGGTGAGAAGGGCTCAGTTCAACATGTAACACCCTTTATTGACTTGCTGCTATGTCTTAGACCTGTGCTTCATCTAAGAGATTTAAATGAAGCTCTATCAGGCAGACAGATTAAACAAATGATGCAGTCTCCCATCCGTCAGTGCTTTAATGTTAACTAGAGACTAGGCAAGTTAAATAAGAAGGATGCAAATGCCTTCACATGCCCGGCCTGAGCTCCCTATGCGCACATACCTCATGCTGAAGCAGCAGAAAGCTCTATGAAGTAGGTCTAACTATCCCAGTTTTATAGATGATGAAACTTAGGCATAGCTGGTTAGTAGTAGGGCCAGGATGTGAACTCATGACCCGTCCGGTTCCAAAGTTCATGACTGCCTGGCTTTTCCATGTCCTATGCTCAGAGAGAAGGTGAATTTCTCAGTCTTGACCCTGACCTCTAACATGAGAGAAAGAAGCAAAGAGCCTGTCACCTTATCTGGGACCCATCAGTCACCAATGTGTATGTTAAGACCTGTTTATTCCTGCTCACCATGCAGAGTTCATGTGAATTACTTTGGCTTAGGGTCAAGGCCACCTTCAGGAGACAGAGGCCAGAAAGACGTTGGGCCCAGAATCTATTGAACATAGGTACAGAAGAAAGTTCTGTTTCCCAGAGTATTCTCAAGAGTTTTAACACCTAGAGAGCTTACTTTCCCCCCCACTGAGATGCTTCTTAACCCTTACACCCCCACCTGGCTGCCACCTGAGCCACTGGGGAATCCATTGGTTTTGACACACAAACTCCAGTTCTCCTGATGGCCTGCCAGGTCTGGAGACTATTTTCTCCTGTGATTTCCTTGAATGGAGTTTTTTAAAAGGATATGAAATTTCACTTTATTTAAAACATTTTTTTCTTAAAAAAAAATAAAGGACAGTGTAGATAATTTAGGAAATACAAATGCTCAAGATGAAAAAAAAATACTATAAACTTACTATCCAAAGGGAACCAGAATTAAATTTCTGCCTGCTTTCTAGTCTTTTATTCATGAATAGATATACAGAAAAATAGAATGGAATTGTCTTCCCTTACATATTATTTTTCAGTTTGGTTTTTATTTTATTTATTTATTTATTTATTTATCTAATTGCTTATGGTATACCATGATCACATTCCCAAGTCAGTAAACAGTTTTCTATACTTAAACTTTCTATATTCTGGGCTATCTACTTTATACACCAGGGGGATAGAAAAGGAGAAATATGAGTTTTCCCTGTTCTCAAGGAGCTCAATCTAGGTAGGAAAGAGACATGTCTGCAATTAAAACTACTTGTCAGTATGATGCCCCAGCATTGCAGCTATAGTGCAACCATGGCTGAATTTTTCCATCAGGAAAAATCAGCACAGCTGCTGCCATGAAGTTTCCAATCGGTTTGAGGCTTTAACTCCAGTGCAGTGCTGTGTCATTGAGAGAGAGAACACTTCAGTGAGAAATTCTGCAGGTGCTGCTCCTGATGGGTATGTGTCCCCAGGGAACCAGAGACAAGAAACCCCAATTTGTTATTCTCAGAGTTGGCCTCAGCATGGTGTAGCAATCCTGAGACACCAGTCATGTGTCTGGAGTCTGATGATATGTATTTCTCATACAACAGGGCCCTTGGAACAAGCCAACCAATTCATTTGCTGCCCAGGGAAAAAAAACAATAGTCCAACTTCCGCAATGGGAGAAGGATGGCTGGGTTGGACTATTAGGAGATAGTGAGGGGGTCTCCAACATGGTGCCTTCCTAAGAGATTTTCAAGGGAAGTTCTGATCAGACCTGTTTTCTGCCTTCTATGAGGTTTTAGAACCTAATCCCGTAAAGATACAGTTCCTCCATTGGGGTATGTGAAGCATCCTGTGATGTTGAAGGCAATGTGGTACCTGGGAGGACCCCGTGAATCTGAAGGCTTTCTTGCTTCTATAAAGCACTACAGAAAAAAGAAATGCGTTCAATTGGAATAGCGTATGAAGATGTTTGGATAGGGCATTGGGTAGGGCTAATGATTCCTCCTTGGAAAGGAGGTCAGATTCACAAAGACAGAAAGTAGAAAGGTGGTTGCCAGGGACTGGGAGAAGAGAGAGATGGGTGCTTATAGTTAAATGGATACAGAGTTTCAGTTTTGCAAGGTAGAAAGTATTCTGGAGGTGGATGGTGATGATAGTTGCACAACAATGGGAATACTTAATGCCACTAAATTATATACTTCAAATGGTTAAGATGTAACGTGTGTTATGTTTATTTTACCACAGTTTAGGAGAGAGGAAAGAAATCAATTTTTTTGTTTGGGTTTTTTTTTCTTTGCAGTTTTTTGGCCGGAGCTGGGTTTGAACCCGCCACCTCCAGCATATGGGGCTGGTGCCCTACTCTTTTGAGCCACAGGCACCACCCAAGAATCAATTTTTTTAAAGTAAGGAAAGGTGGCTTTCTTGTGAGGACAGTGTCACTGGAGAAACACTAACTAGAATAAAGCGAAAGGCGGCAGGCAGCGTGAGTCCCTGGAAGGCACTGTCAATGAAAGCAGCTGCTCTGGCGTCCTGTGGGGAAGCTATTAGGCAGTACAGTCCTGACAGCCTCACAGGGGACAGTTGCACAGCAGAGAAGGCTGGCAGAGAACTGGGACATCATGCTGGAGACAGCTGGAAAGGGAGGAAGCCCAGGGGGAAGCAACCCCGTGTCAATGTTTGCAGCCCTTTGCTGACCATCCTGGGACAAGTTGGGAGTCAGAGGGGGTCTGTGAGAGGCTTAGAGAGCAAGTCTGCCTCATCTGTGCTTTGGAGCCTTTTCCCACAGCCGGAGGTGCCCCGGTGCCTTGAGTCCAGCTCTGCAGCTGAGCCCACTCCGCGGGAGGAGCCCTTCTGCGGGCACGCACGCAACAAATGTCTGGGAATTGAATCTGTGATTAAAATAAAGCTGCAGACAGATTGTCAAAGGCCTTTTGATGACTAGAGCAAACTTCCAGGAGATGGGGGATACCATCTTCAGTACACAACACCAATCCTTGCACATACATGGGAAGCCAGGAAGGGGTTAAGAACACAGTTTTTGGAGTTAGACCAACGTGAGTTTGAATTCTGGCTCCACCACTGACCTGGCTGTGGGAGTTGATATAAGTTACTTACCTGCTCTAAGCCTCTGTCTCCCAACCAAGTTCTAAAATAGGGCTGATAACAGTGTGCCCCTCCCAGAATTGTTGTCTGTTGTGAGCATTGGATGAGATGATGGGTGCGTTCCAGGTGCTGCAGGCCACCACGCCAGGCATGGAAGTGAGCCCTGATACGTGGCTGTTTTTAGAGGACGGTAACTGTGATAGCTGCTTGTGGGTGAGGGAAGACCCGGATCTTCCCCCTGGTGGACATAGTCTCCTTGCAGAGGCAGACAAATGCCACAGGCAGCTGTGATGTAGGGGGTGAACTTGGTCTTGATGGGAGCATCATGAGGGACTTCATAGAGTAAAAGCCAGCCAGCAAAGAGGGTGGGGACTGCAGTTTCCTCATGACACATGAGGGGCCCTGGGACCCTCCCCCCATTGCCTAGAGGATGAAGCCAAACTATCTACCCTAGTCATGGAGCTTCTTCACAATCTGGCTCGGCTTTGTCTCTAACTTGATCCTCCACCACTTAGACCTGCTCCTCTCTCCATGCCTTCGTGTGTGCAGCCCCTTCCTCCTGGAATGCCTTTTCCTTTTCCCCACCTCAACACATCCATCTTCTACCTACTCCTCAAGGCTCAGCTCAAATGCTGCCTCTTCTTCACAGCACTCTCACATCTGCCAACAGGGCAGTGCAGATTCTGCGTCCTCAGCTCCTGTAGCCCTCCCTCTTTGCCTCTCATCAAGAGTCTCTCCTTAAATTGTAGAACTATTCACATGTCCCCTCCCCTGTCCCATGCAGTGAGCCACACACAGAGTCACAGGTGGTCCATCTGTAGCTCTCCCTCCCACTTACTACAGAGCCTGTCACGTGGTGGGTGTTTGACAAAGTAAAGGAAAGAGACAAGAAAACCAAGACGTGCCCAGAACTTTGGGCCAGAAAGAATGCACTGCCCAAAGGAGAAGGCAGTGTCTTTGAAAGAGAACCATGGGATGAAAAGCTCTTGTGCCTGTCCACTCAGAAAACACTGAACCATCCTGGGCAGGATGTGATGATCGGAAGGAGCAAGAAAGATGTCATTTGGGGAGGTCCAGGACCACCTTCTGGTTCAGTAACTTGCTAGAAGGACTCACAGAACTAATGCCATTGTATTCACGTGGTTTATTAGAATAAAGGACACAGATCAAAATCAGCAAAGGGAGGGCACACACAGGGCAGGGACTAGGAAAGGCCAGGCATGAGCTTTCGGTTCTCCTCTCCCAGACAAGCTGTGTGGCCAATACTTACTTCTCCCAGCAAACATATGTGTCACATGCACAGAGTGTCACTAACCAAAGAAGCTGACCCTCAGCATTCAGGGTTTTTATTGGCTGTTGGTCATGTAGACATGGCTGACCTTAGTCTCCAGCTCCTCCGGGGGTCAAGTTGATACCTTCTGGCCCAAGGCCCTGCACCATACATCACAGTGTTAGTATAAACTATCCAGCATGGCTCCAGGCCTCCAGATAGACAAAGACACTTATTAGGTAGGACATTCCAAGGCTCAGAAGCTACCTCCGAGCAGCCAAGGGCAGGGGCCCAAGCCTTTTTGGGAGGGAGGTTAATTTGTTACTGCACAGAAAGAGTGCTCTGTGTACACCCTGAAATGAGACACATGATTCCATAAGTGTGGGCAACATTTCCTGAGAACTGTGCCCACAGCTCCCATCAGCTCTCAAAGAAAAACACGATCCAAAAGGAGCTGACTAGATGTTTTCTGTGACATCCTTCCTAGAACCTGGAAGCAAGAGGTGCAAATTAGGGTCAAAAAAATGAGGTTTGACTCCAAATAATGCATCTCCTTTCTTACCCTTGACTGGATTCCAGGTCTAAACTCCAAGAACCTGTGCATTCCCCAGAAGTTTAAAGGATGGGGACGGGTGCTCTTTGCTTTCTTGTAGTCATGCAGCCGACTCTCACTTTGCCCAGGAATTCAGCTGTAACCCCTCACCTGTTATGGTCCTTTCTGGCAAGCAGGCATTTCCATCAGAGCCCTCAGCTTCCAGAAACCTTTACTGGAGATCACTTTGCAAACCTGGGCTCAGTTTCCACCCAGGAGGCTACAGAGGAGTCCCACTGGGTCCCCCAGCCTCTTCCCTGAGAGGAAGGATCTCTCTGTCCTGCCAGGTTAGCTGTCAGTGCCAAGTAGAGGAAACTCAGCTCTTGGCCCCAGATCCCTGCCCAAGAAAGGTGGTTGTGTCCGATGGAAAGTTTGGGCTGAAGGACTCTCCTTTCCAAAACCCCGGTCTGATATTTACACAAAGTCTGAAATTAATGCAGAGGAAACTTCCAAGTGCCTGGGCTGGAGTGAAGTCTGAGAGCAGGAAGGGCAGGTCTCTAGTGTGGGATATTTTTCTATACAGAGAACAGGGCAAAGCTGAATATCCCTGGGTGAGGGAATCAGGGGCCATTAATCACGCCCAGTGCTTCTCCGCTTGATAGTGGTTTTCCTAGGAATCTACAATAGAGATGGAGGCTGGGAAGGGAGTAATGGGAAAGGCTGATGGTGTTGTGCCAAATTTGTCCTTCAAGTGCCCACCCTTCTCCAGGCATACACTTTGGGGTCATCCATGGATGCAGCCACCCCATCCACAGGATGCACTAACCATGACCACCCTTTGTCCTAGGCCTAGACTCAGCCTCACTTCCAGCCCCTTGGAAATGGAGCCTGCGTAAGATTGACAACCCAGCTGGAAGTTCTGTTTTACCCCTGGATACTCTGTGGTTACTCACTACTCCCTGGTTAGTGGTCCCAGGACCAAGCTTCCCTATCCCTGGTCCTCTGTTAGTAGAAGAGGACTGGCAATGGATATTTTCATGGGCCATGGGTGCCCCAGGCTACCCCTGACAGCACCGCTCAGAGTTACCCTCCATCTTAAGGCTTCTGATGCGCTCCAGGGCAGAGAAGACAGGAATGCTTTGAGATCACATGGCACCTCAAAGGTGCGATTGGTCGTAAGATTAATGCCCCTTCCATTTCCAAGCTTAATCCAGATGGGATATTGCCTATTCTTTAAGAGCCTTTCGTTTATTCATTCATTTTTTGAGTGCCTACTATATGCCAAGCACTGCTCTGGGCACTGGAAATACAGCAGTGAGCAAAACAGACAAAAGTCCCTCATGGAATGTATATTCAAGTAGGGGAAACGTGATAAACAAACAGAAAAAGACAACAGCTTCAAATAATGAAAATGTTATAAATAAACTATAGCAAGGTAACATGATGGGGAGGGAATGGGGTGGTCAAGGAAGGGACATTTAAACAGCCTGGAATAATGAAAAATGGCCAGCTAGGGAAAGATCCAGAAGTGTGTACCAGGAAGACGGAAGAGCAGGGGCAAAAGCGCTTGGCAGTAAACAAGTTTGTGTGTACAAGGCATGACTAGAATGTGGCTGAAGCCGAGGGTCTGAGATGTGGTCTGAGCACCGGGGGTTCAGACCATGTGGGACCTGGACGCCACAGGAAGGAGCTGAATTTTGCTCCAAGAACATTCACCCTCTTCTGTCATGAAGTACATAGGCCAAGCTCCTATTGGCATTAGCTGTCCCTTTTGACCTCAGCTCAGCAGCCAGCTCATTGAAGATCCAATGTGATACAAGCTTCCTTCCCTTCGTCCCCTCCTGCCACCCCATCCAACAGGATCATACTGCCCTGGGGACATAGGCACTTCTGTTGAGTGATTTGGAGGGAACAAGAGGAAGTTCAGAGCAAATGGCCATAAGCATTTGTCATCATTGCCCACCTCTCTTCCTAACTGGAAATCAGCAATTTCCAGAAGCCTCACTGATGGAAATTCTGGCCGGAGATGCCAAGAAACTTTCCCAAGTGCACCAGATAGCATGTTGTGAGTCAAAGGTGTGAATTCAGGCTGTGTTCTTAAGGCACCTATCTTCTAGCATATCATGTTGTCTCTCAGGAAATAGTCCGGGTTCAAAGTGAACCCCAAGGGGAAGATGAAGAACACTATATCCCCTGTCACAGCAGACCCGAGTCAAAGACATATTACTGGTGGGAACACGTCAGTGGGTAAAAGGAGTCAAGGCACAGAGGCCAGACAGGGAGAAGCTGATGCCATCTTCTGAGATAATTTCTGCTGCTTGTCCTAAGCCATAGCCTACTCCTTCTGGGTCCCCACTATGCCAACCCACCCCCACCCACAGATAGCCAGGGCCTTCACTCACAACTCATGTAGGACTTCAGTAAACCAAGGCCATCTCTGTTTCTATTGTTTGGCCAGAGCCCTCCTGACTCCTGGTCAGGACATTGAAGCTGGCCACAGACTGGCACTGGCAGAAACAGCTCCTCAGGCTGATTTCTGAAGCTGAAGCTTCAAAAAGACTTTGAAACTCTCCTCTCCTTGCCCCTCTGTGACTGGCAGGACAGGGAGCAATAGGAGTTGGCTAGTTCTTCAGCTGCCAGAGGTCCCCCACTCCCCCACTCTCATGGCAGGGTGGGACATTACAAAGGGTCAGAGGCTCAGCTCAAGAGGGCTCTGCTGACTACCTGAGTTGGCTGGTGGGAGTCCAGATATTCTTGAACAAATGATGTTCGTGCTTTTGTAGGTACTGGCTGAGACACAGCCCATTTATTCAAGAATGGCTTGATTAGAGCTCTTTCAAAAATCCACCCTGGAAAAATCTGGAAGTTAGTAAGGACTGTCTGCAGCCCTGCCACACAGCAGCGGCTTTGCATAGTGACCATCCTTTTTGGAGCCCTCAGATGATTTGCCTGAAGGATGCTGGGAAAGAGCCACTATGTCCACTGGGGAGCCAGCCTTGGAATAAACCTCTGGGAACACAAAGAAAGCCAAGTTCAGAGCCCTGAGAGGGACAGGGAGGGCCACTCCCTGTTGATAGAAGGCCCGAGAGCAGGTGGGACTCCTGCTTGGGAGCCCACCTTCTCCAAGCTGCAGCTTCTTTTTTTTAATTATTTATTTATTTAAAGATAGAGTCTCACTCTGTTGTCCAGGCTAGAGTCCCATGGTGTCAGCCTAGCTCACAGTAACCTCAAACCTCTGGGCTCAAGTGATCCTCCTGCCTCAGCCTCCTGAGTAGCTGGGACAATGGGTATCTGCCACAACACCCAGCTAATTTTTCTATTTTTAGTAGAGATGGGGTTCTCGCTCTTGCTCAAGCTGGTCTCACATTCCTAAACTCAACCAATCCACCTGCCTCAGCCTCCCAAAGGGCTGGGATTATAGGCGTGAGCCACTGCGCCCAGCCTCAGGCTGCAGTTTTGCTGTTTTACGAACTAAACATGGATGCATTTTCCCTTCTACCAACCCCTAAGACCTACTGGATCTGAAATTTCATGAGAACATTTCCTATCTCCACCTTGATTGAAATATGTTGGTTAATTGAATAGTGGGATGAATGAGTAAAACTAGTAAATGCAGGGGGACTGGACATGTTTAGAAATCATGGGATTTGCAGGCATAAGACATGGATTCCAGACCAAACGTGGCCACTTACTGTCTGTGTGACTAGGCAAGTTAACCTCTCTGAGCAGTCGTCTTACTATCCATAAAGTAGGAATAGCAATACCTATCTCTGCAAGGTTGTCTTAAGGATGAGAAATGGCATGTGTACCAACTATGGTTATGAGCACAGTTTCTGACTTACAGTGGATCCTTCATAAAGGTGGACCTTAGACTGTTAATGAGATCATGGCATAAGTTGATTCTGGCTTTAAGATGCCCACTGTTACTTGAGGGAGAAAAAGGATGGATGCTTTCAACAACCACAGAGAAGCTCTGAGAGCTCTGTGGCAAGCCTTGTGTCACGGGAGACTGAAGTGGCAGCATTAGGCTCTTACCTTACAGGTCACAGGATGTGTGTATTTGAACCCACATCCTTCCTCCAGTCTTGGGGGAAGAATGAGGATAACCAAAGTTGGGGGTTCCATTATTGGCTAACATTGTAGATCAAATGAGCCCAATTTAAATTAGACGTAGGTACAGATTGTGTGTGAATATCACTCTTATCAAGTTGGCACATATTGGTTGAGTGGCAGAAATTGAGCCGAGTGCCCACAGTAGGTGCTCTGTGCACGTAGACTGGATTAAATACAGTGATGATTATGTACATGATGGTCCCTTGACAGAGGACCCAGCCAGACCAGGTCTGAGAAAGGAGGCAGCATTCACCGAGGGCCACACAGCATCTCTCGTTTAAATCCCTGTGCCCTGTGCCAAGCAATAGATCCTATCTTATCAGCACTTTAGAGGCAAGGATGCTGAATAATTAGGCCAAGGTCGTATCCTCACATATAAGTGTCAGAGCTGCAATTTTGCAAGGTCTTTGTGACTGCAAACAATGATCTTTCCACTACATAGCCTTGCTCCTAACCTGGCCATCCCCTCCCACCCCCTTAGCCCCGCAGCCCCACAAATGTTTGGCCTAGGAATTTCATACAATGGTGAGAGAAAAGCCACAAGCCAGTATGTGTTCATTAATAAATTGGTCACAAGAAGAAATGACAAAGGACAAAGGAGAAAGTTCCAGGCCAGGATACCTGAGGAGAGTGTCCAGGAGGCAGCATTTGTGCTAGGCCTCAAAGAAGGGCAGGTTTAGGTCAGACCTGGGGCTGGGGAGGTGTTCCAGAAGGACAGAATTGTGTGAGCAAAAGAAGTGGGTAAGGGCAAGGCCAGACTCGACCCCGGGGCTCACACAGGGCCTTGTGCCTGAGGCTGCATCAGCAGAGGGTCTCACATAGCAAGGTAACAAGTGCCACCTACAGGTATGACACTGTCTGGTCAGGTGTCATTTTTTGTTTTTTTCTTTTCTCCCAGCTCTACCACCTGAGCCTTGCTGCTCCCCATGGAGTTCCCCTCACTCCTCTTAAATGTGAGCACAGCCCTCACAACCCTGCAGCTTCCACTCTACCTTCCCCACCCCCAGCTCCTTCCCCAGCACATTAAGAGTGTGGGGCATCTTTTGGAATGGGCCAAACTTTCCAAGAAAATGGACTCAGCAGGCAAGCAAAAACCATCACCTGCCACTCTGGGAGGCCGAGGGGAACAGATTGCTTGAGCTCAGGAGTTAGAGACCAGCCTTAGCAAGAGCGAGACCCCATCTCTAAAAAACAGCCAGGTGTTATGGCAAGCACCTGTAGCCCCAGATACTCAGGAGGTTGAGGCAAGAGGATTGCTTGAACCCAAGAGTTTGAGGTTGCTGTGAGCTATGATGCCACCACAGCACTCCACCGTAGGCAAGTGCCTCAGAAAAACAAAAAACAAACAAATCCTTGCCCTGGATGTTGGAGCAGAACAACAAGGGATGGGCTGCTCCCAGCCCCAAGGGAGGCAGGAGGAGTAGATGCAACTCTTTCCATCCCCAGAAGTGAGAAGGATTGGACTCTCTTCTGCACCTCATGGAGCCAGCATTTAGCAGGTTCTCCCAACCTGTCTCCACTTCAGAGATGGCAAATCTGAGGCTCGCTGTCATGCAGCCAGTTTAGTCAGGCTCAAGGTTAGGACCCAGAGCCCACTTACTTGTGTCCACAATCTCTGGGTACAGATTTGTCTCCACCCATGAGGTATAAGCAACTCCAAGCAACTCCTTCCTCTTCCCTGGCCCCTCTGCCTCAGCGCAGAGCTGCTCACGGCCAATCCTAGACTAGACTGTGGCCTCGAGGGTTTATCTACAGCACTTTCCACCCCACTGCCAACTGCCTTTTCTAGAAGACCCACTTAGTTTCCCAGAAAGCAGGAAAGCACTTGTGGAATTTTATTTAAGATGTTTCAGTGATGATAGAGCAAGCAATAAATTTGGTATAAGGAAATCAAAGATATGAGGAGAGGGAGAATAAGGAACAGGAGGAGAAGAGGAGGAGGAGGAAATACAAAAAGTATTTAACATCCACAAAAAAGGAACTTCACAGTTTCACCGCGGCTAAGGCTTGCTTTATGATCCCAATGTACAGATGTAAAACTATAAACCGGGGCCTTCTGTGAGTTCCCCAGGGAGTAAGGACAGAGCTAGGACTGGAAGCAGCTTCCTGGCTCCCCCTTTTTTACTCCGTCCCACTGTCTGTTTAGAATATGCAAATCCCGGGCAGCGCCTGTGGCTCAGTGAGTAGGGCGCCGGCCCCATATGCCGAGGGTGGCGGGTTCAAACCCAGCCCCGGCCAAACTGCAACAAAAAAATAGCCGGGCGTTGTGGCGGGCGCCTGTGGTCCCAGCTACTCGGGAGGCTGAGGCAAGAGAATCACCTACGCCCAAGAGCTGGAGGTTGCTGTGAGCTGTGACGCCGTAGCACTCTACCAAAGGGCCATAAAGTGAGACTCTGTCTCTATTAAAAAAAAAAAAAAAAAAGAATATGCAAATCCCTAGCAGCTACAGTTGGGGTCACTCTGGCCAGATGTGCCTTTATTGTAGGGTCACTCTGACACTTTCCCTTTGTGGGGTTTGAAATCCCAGTTTCAAGTGCATACGGTACCATGTTTATGTATGGCTATAAGGATGATCTTGTCCATGAACGAGTGACAAGAGAAAAGGCTTGCTGGGAGATTAGGATGTAGATAAGTGAAGTGGTTGTGGCTGGTGGCTGGGGAAATGAGTGACGGTGGTTCTCTCAAATCCCTCCTCCAGGATTTAAGTCAAGGACGCAGAGCCAATAGGTCAATGGCAAATCTTACTGGTCTACCAGTCTGCCAAATTCCAACAAAAGTATCAAATACCATTTTTTGTTGTTCCTAGTACTGTGTGAGTCAACACAAAGGGATTTTTTTTTTAAGGCTTGATTGTTTTTCAACATGAAGTAGATCACAGTCTGCAGGTGAGGTACAGTTTAACAGACATAAAATAGGAGAAGGATGAAGTGTTGAAGGGCATATGGAAGCAGGAAGAGTTGGGGGAACAGAACCACGGGGCAGGGCCTGGTGAGGCTCCTGGAGGAAGCAGGTACCCAGAGCACTGTGCTGGGCTGAGAGATTGAAATGGAGAGGAACGTGGCCCAGCCCTGCCTGAGGGCGGGCAAACTGGCCTTGGCTTATGGGCCAGCCCAGGGGCACATGCAGTACACTCAATGAACAGAGAAGGAGATTTCATTTGAGGGACAAAGAAGAAAGCCCTTTATCCTTCCCTTGGCCTTTCTCTTTACTTAGTGTTGAAGTCATGTGTCACTTAACAACAGGGATACATGCGGAGAAATGTGTCCTTAGGCAATTTTGTTTTTGTGTGAAAATCATAGAATGGACACAGACCTATATGGTATAGCCCACTGCACACCTATGCTGTATGGTTTAATCTGTTGCTCCCAGGCTACAGCCCTGTACAGCATGTTACTGTAAGCAACAGAAACACAATGGTATTGTGTCTCTAAACATATCTAAACACAAAAAAGGTATGGTAAAAATATGGTACAAAAGATAAAAAAAATGGTTCCCACAGGACTGGAAGTTTCTATGGGTGAGTCATTGAATGAGAAGTGAGTGAGGTCTGGGCTATTACTGTGCACCACTGTAGATTTTATAACACTATACACTTAGGCTACACTACATTTACAAAACAATTCAGTAATTGCATTATGACATTATGACAGCTATAATGTCACCAGGTGATAGGAATTTTTCAGCCCCGTTAGAATCTTCTGGGACCATCCTGGTATACACAGTCCTTCATTGGCTGAAACGTCACTATAGAGCACATCACAGCAGTTACTTCTGGTAGTGGTGCTGGTAAATCCACTCAAAAGGAAAAAAAAAAAAAGTTCTCACTTCATTTACAGTGTTTGCTGATTTCCATGGTGTGAATACAACCATCATGACAAATTTCAAGATACCAGTGTGATGTTACTGAACAGAGAATTGGAAAGAGATGCTTAAAATAGGCTCTTGCCGGGTGGTGCCCATAGCACAGTGGGTAGGGCACTGGCCACATATACCCAGGCTGGTGGGTCTGAACCTGGCCTGGACCAGATAAACAACAATAACATCTGCAACCAAAAAATAGCCGGGTGTCGTGGCAGGTGCCTGTAGTCTCAGCTACTTGGGAGGCTGAAGAAGAGAATCTCTTAAGCCCAAGAGTTTGAGGTTGCTGTGAGCTGTGACATTACGGCACTCCACTGAGGGTGACATAATGAGACTCTGTCTCAAAAAAAAAAAAAAAAAAAAAAAATTGGCTCTTGCCAACAGGTGCTGGTGGCTCCTTAGAATCCTGGGAAGGGAAGACCCTGATTGTTACTGTGGGCTGCACAAGGACTGTGAACTTTCTCAAAATCCATGGTGTACCAAAATGCTATCATTAATCAATACAGTCAGGCACATGCCAAGCAAGCAATGTATCTCTAGCTGAGATTTAGGAACAATCTGCCCCATGGGGCTGTGCACCACGAAGGTACTTAACACCTGTAAGCCTCCATTTCCACCCCTTCTCCCTCTGAGACCTAAAATTGAAGGAGATGACTTCTGAGATATACAGGCCCCCATTTATTTATTCATTCACCCAACAGACATTTCCTGATTGCCCTTACTCTGCACCAGGCATGACACTTGGTGCCAGGGAGACAGTGGGAAACCAGACCGATAGTCACTACCTTTGCAGCTTACTAACACTGGCATTACCGGGACCAGGCCCCTGGCACTAGGTTCCAGTTTAGGCTCCACCTCCAACCTGCCATGTGGCCTTGAATGAATCACTTAACCTCCTCGGGCCTCAGTTTCTTCAACTGGAAATGAAGAAGTTGTACTTAAGATACACTAAGGTCTGTCCCATCTAAACCATCTATGGCTCCCAGGAGAAAAGAGAGGTCCAGAAGCCATATGAGGACGGGTTGGTTGAAGGAACCAGGAACATCTCCATGTAAGAGGAGCAGGCAGGAGAGCAGGTTGGACCCCTGAAGATCCATCATGAGGTCCCTGAAAGAGGAGTGGACAAGGTTTGCAGGCCCCTGATGATGGTACTGATGGATGGAAATTATAATGGAGGTGGACCATTTGACCCCATCTTGGAAGATCTTGAGGATAATTAGAGCTATTCATCCATGGAATGGGCCACCTTGGGAAGGGATGAGCACCTGCCATTCAGTCAGAGCTGAAAACCACCTGCCTTGGCTCTGTAGATAAGATCCCTGGCAGGAAGGTCATGACTGTAAAGCACCATGATCATCGGTTCTGAAGGAACAAAAATAGTCACTTATCCCATTATGTTGTATGGAAAAGGCAAATAAGGTACAAAATGGTTATAATTATAAAGAATGCAAGTAGATGCCTAAGAAAAATGACTGGAAGGGAAACTGTCAAAACACTAACAATGTTCACATCAGGATTGTGAGAGATTAGGGATTTCTCCATTTTCCCATTTTCGAAATGTTTGCTAGTGTAGTGATGTTGTCTTTCAAACAAAAGCCATTTTATGCTTTATGGAAAGTCTTCTAGCCCAACCCTCATGCTGAGACAGGAAGACTCTCTACAACCACTCTCTTCCAATCCCCAAATTCCAAGAGGCTCACTCGGGTTGAATCTCCAGGGAGGTGGGAGGAAAGTCGCACTGATGAATGCCTACTGAGTGCCAGACCCTGTGCTGGGCGCAGAGTGGCGGCACAGTGCCAGGCCTGGAGGAGGAACAAGTCTGTCCCGTTATCTCACTCAGTCTTTGAAACAGCCGTGGAGTGGGCCCTGTGTTATCAAGCAGTAGGTGGCCCCAGGTCTCAGGGTCTCCACTGTACATATTGCTGGAAGAGGAAATCAGCCATAATTTGATGAATCAAAGCCCTGGTGAGGTAGACATCTGGGGGATGGAGTCTAGTTGACAAGGAGATGAAGGATATTCCTGTCTCCAGCTATGGGGCACGTGTGTGCACACATACACACACATTCTCACACAACCTCGGCTCAGGTTAAAAGCACTAGCAGGTTTCCTTTCTCCAATCAAATCTTCTAATAATTCTTTCTGAGAGAGTAATTCCTACATGACCAGTCCAACACCCACGGCTGTCCCCCCAACCTCCACCCAGCACCCACTTCCTGCTCCCCAAACTCCTCATTGCAGTATCCCCCCATCCCCTTCCTCTAACTCGCTGTATGCTGTGCGGTCCTCTTGTCATCTTCTGATTTTGCTTCCCAGGGAGAAAGGCCTCCCTGTTGACAGGGCTGCACTGGGACTTGGGCTGGCAAAGCCAGTCTGCTCACATAAAGGACTCAGTGAGTCCTGGAGACACTTGGAAGCCAGACAGAATGGAATTTCTCTCTATTTTCTTTACAGCTGAGAAAACACACACAAACACAAGAGCATATTTATTGCAATATTTCTATCCCAAAGTTTGTCTTTAAAAAAAGAAGAAGAAATAAAATTAGTTTCTCTGCCCACTCCACCCCTACCCCGCCCCCAACACCCCCTCTTATGCCTTCTCGTTTCCTGGTCTAAGCCAGGGAGAAAAACAGCTCAGTCCAAACCCCACAGAGAGCTCCTGCATCCCCGGACAATGTCCGGCTTGTTCAGAGAGGGAGGGAAGAAACACAACTCCGAAAACATACACAGAACTTCCCAATGAAGGGTGTTCTGAGGGAAGAACAGGCGGGCCTTGTGTCTGAACACGAATCCCCGAGGCTCTGGGAAGAGAGGAGCCCACAAGTCTAGGCCCCCTCCCCAGCCTGGAGAGGACACCTTCCCTCCACCCTCCAGGGAACTGTTTCCCAGCTGTGACTGGTCACACTGGGCCTGAATGAGAGCTTCACAGCTCAGCGGCCCTCAGAGTACCAGAGGCTACTGCCCAAAGCCTTTTTTTTTTTTAATTAGAAAAGTCCCTAAAGAAAAGTAGGGGCTACTTCTCAGAACTTTGGGATTTTCCAGACTTCCTCCAATGTGAGGAGATGTGCCTTATTCATTCATCTCTGTATCCCCAGCAGCACCCACACACACAGCCCTTTCATTTCTTGGGTAACCAATGTATGTGGCATAGGTGAAGGAC
Source organism: Loris lydekkerianus (assembly GCA_963574355.1). NCBI lineage: Eukaryota > Metazoa > Chordata > Mammalia > Primates > Lorisidae > Loris > Loris lydekkerianus. The sequence goes on along the minus strand of CAUYPK010043467.1, from coordinate 90,798 downwards.
AGGTAGTAGAAAAATGTCATGCTCAAACAACAGGGTCACCCAGAGTCCTGGGTGCTCTGGGATGGGAACATCAGTGCCCATCCTGGGCCTAGGAGCTCCGGGGGTTCTGCCTCCTTTTATCCCAGAATCCACCCAGCCCCAGCCAATGGTGGCTGAGCTAACAGCGACACCTGCTGGGCTGTCAGATTCCACCAGAACTGAGCTCTGGGAATGCCAGAGGTGCCCCCTCAGCCTCTCAGTCCTAGGTCCTCCATCCACTCCAAGGCTCCCTCCCACTGTGATGCAAACACTTCCAAAACCAAACATGGATTCTCATGAACTAGGGAAGAGGGCGGGGTAGGTGCTGATGCAGGCCCATCCAGCAAACAACTCAGGGAACAATACTGGACACCTGTTGTGGAGTGCAATTCACAGGAGGTATCTGTAATGTGACACACTCTAGGCCAGTGGTACTGTCTTCACTGCACCTCAGAACCTTCTGGGGAGGTCTGGGCTGAAGCCCTGGTGATTTCAATTGCAGTTGAGGGTGCAAGCCACTGCTCTGGTTCATCTCTTACTGATCCAGCTGGGTCTTCTGGGGTCTACCAGTGCTGGTGTCAGGGTCCCAGCTGTGCAGGGCATGTCCTTTACATTGTGAATGTCACAGACCTGTACAGGTATTGTGCCAGCTTTGTAGCAGATGACAATAAGGAAGGCTTGTCTTTCTAATTCACACAAAGGCAGTCTTTGGGCCAGCAAAAGGGCTACAGTGATTCTAGGCCTTCATTTCTCTCCTAAATGATTAATCTGTTCATTTCCCAGCCTCTTCTAGAGCTCTCTTGGTGGGAGACATCTTTTTCTTGATTTGAACCAGGCCCCTGATCTGTGCATGAAACCTTGGGCACAGACCATTCTAAATCACACAAGATCTCTGGATTTGAAGTTGGTGGCAGGTCCAGATTTAATTAATGAGGTTAGATAACTTGTCACTTCTCTGGGCCTAAAGGGTTGTATTAGTCAGGGACCTTGAGAGAAACAGAGCAGTAGAATACACACACACGTACACATAAGACAGAGACAAAGATGTTTCTTATAAGGAGTTGGCTCACATGATTGTGGAGGGTGGCAGCGTGAGCTGATAACTTGATGGTGCAGTGCTACTCCAAGTTCAAAGGATAAGAGGCCCAGGAAAACCAGAGAGGTCATTTCAGTTCAAAGACCCATCCAGTCTCAAGACTTCTAGAGCTGACATTTCAGCAAATCCAGATGGAAGAGAAAGTAATGTCCTAATTTGGAAGGCCATTAGGCAGGAAATATTCTCTCTCAGGGAAAGGTTAGTCTTTTTTTCTATCCAGACCTTCGGCTGATTGGATGAGACCCACCCACTTTAGGGAGGACACCCAGTTTTACTCAGTCTACCAATTCAGATATTAATCTTATCCAGAAACATCCTCACAGACACACACAGAACAATGTTCAACCAAATGTCTGGGTACCCAGTGGCCCAATCAAGTTGACAAAATAAACCATCACAGGAATTCATTAGGATGAGCCTTCACTGGCTGAAAGATAGAAGGTTTATCAACCTGACACCTGGAGTTAAACCAAGAAATCTGTGGAGGTTTTTTGAGAAAAGGATTCTTGGCAAAAATGTGACAAACCACCTGCAACTTCCTTGTCTGTGATTTCACCTGCTCAGGCATGGGGTTATTGCCTTGTGCCCTGTGTCACATGACCCTCCTTGACCTCACCTTCACCAAAATAATGCCTCTGCCTTCCCTCTTGCAGGTGAACTATGACCACTTTACTCTTCATTTTTGTGACTCTGAGGGTCATCACTGCAGCCATCTCAGTAGAAGTTTCAGGTGAGGACATTTTCATGTATGTCTCATTTATTCTGTAGGCCTGAGTACTGAGTATGCTGGGTACTGAACCTGATATTGCTAATCCCAGAGATATAATTTCCACTTTTCTGGCTTTTTCCTGGCGCTTTCTCTCCCCTAGTGATGAGAGAGCATCCTCATGTGCATGCACGTCCAGGAACCTCACTCAGATAATGCTGTTTCTGGCTGCCTTTGAGCCCAAACAGCTGGCAGGGAGGGAAGGTACCTTCCTTCTGAGTACCCTTCTCCCCATGGATGTCACCTAGGACTGCTGCACCCTGAACTTGGGGTGGGACAGGACATAGATGACCCAAAAAAGAAAAGGCTGCCGAGGGAAGATTGGCAGGATCATTCAAAGAAGAGGCGATAGTCAGAAAAACAGAGAGAAGCCCCAGTGAATCAGATGGGCCTCTCTTTGCCTTTCTTGGCAAACCATCCTCAGGAAGCCCCAGCCTGGTCTCTTGCATGTGGTGGAGAAGGAGTATATTTCTGCTAATCAAGCCCTGAACCAAATGAACAAGCCTTCCACTGACCCCAGCATGGGCTCACCCCCAAATGGAATGTATCTCCCTTAGACAAGAAGGCCCCTGTTCTGGGCTGTTCTTTAGAGGCCCCCTCTCTGGTCTTCCTCCAGCCTCAACCCCACCCCCACCCCCACAAAGGAAGAAGAGTGTAGGGCCGATGGGACATGTCCACCCAGACCTGTGCTTCCCCTTTAGAGCACACTCTGGGTACCCAGGATGCCCAGTGCTCCCTGTCCAAATGGGCCAAGCCACATCCAGGGCCTACAAGGTCCACCCTCCTATTGCAGGACCATACTGCTGGTGGAAAGCACCCCTAGAAACAAGGGAGAGGTAAGGAATGGCTGTTTGTATGGGACGTGAGGGCTAAGATAGACACAGCATAGGCATGGGACCCTCTTATGGTACAGAGTGAGTTGGGGGAAAGAAGGGGTCCCACTCCCCATCCTCCCACTTAGCCACCAACTCCTAAGGCAAAACTTTTAAAGAATCTAAGAATTGTACATTTAGTTTTTCAGGTCACACCTTTCGAAAGGTCACACAGGAAGATAGAACATATTTACCAATCTGTTGGCCTAATTTACAACATTTGCATATGTAGACATATGGTATATGGGCCTCTGTTTGTACTGGTGCTCAGGGCCCCACAGAGATCCAGCCCCTGGCTGTACCCGGAGGTGGTTTGCCCACACAGGGAAACCAGTGCACTAGGGTTGGCTGAGGGCTTTAAAAACCGCTGAGCTGGGCACCACAGTTACTTTCAGCTCTCCCCTGAGAACCACCACTGCTGAAGCAAGCTGTGTCTGAGGGTGTAAGGGCCAAGCGTTCAGACAGAGATGTCTGGGGAAGTGGGGGGGCTGCCCAGGACATCAGAAGGCTAGGACTGCACTCCAAACATTCCTGGCTCCCCTCCCTTTGCCCCGTTATGTATCCACCACCCACAAATATCTGAAACATTTTTATTTCAACCTGTAGGCGCTCCTGAAAGAAGGAGTTTCATAAATTTATGGCTCACCGTGAAAGGTGCTATTTTTTTGGAAAGCTCTTTCTTTCCCATTCCCAGCAGATCTCTTACTTCTAACCCATCAACGCTGCCCTTGATTTTGATGGAGTCTAGTCTGCACCATCCCCTTGCCCCTCCCCATCTAACTCTTTGCAGACTGCAATGTCAGATCTTCTCTTATGCTCCTCCCCCTGAGCCCCCTGGTTCCTAAACAGCAGAAGAAAGTGACTTGTCCCCCCACAAGGTGAGACTAGCACTCAAAACAGACCTCACCTACTGGGACATATCTAGGAAGTTTTATGTCTTGGCTTTAAGGTTGTATAGATTATACTCCATAATAATTTTTTTATAGCCCCAAAATATTTTTTTCCCCAAAATCATTGAGTAAAGCTGTCACTCCAAGAAGATGAGTCCTACTCATCCCAGGGTTTGGCATCCCCTGGGGTACCCAGTTTAAGAAGCAGAGAGGCAGTCTTGACCCTGCCATTTCCCCTGCCCTGCTCTGGAACCCTTTTCTGTCTTCACAGTTTCTGTCTTACGGGGTAGGGGCCAGGGATCTTGAGGAACACTGCTCAGGAAAGGGCATGGCTAGGCTTCCTGGGAGTTTCCATATGACTCAGGAGTTCCCCCATCCTAGACACAGACGCTTGTGCTGGGTTTTGTTCCATAGAAGAGCGCGTTTCCAGCTGGGCAGGTGGGGAGACTGGGTGGTGCTCTCTGGGCACTAACAGATCTGTCTTCCACACTCATCTTTCCATACAGACCATGACAACTCGCTGAGTGTGAGCATCCCCCAGCCATCCCCACTGAAGGTCCCCCTGGGGACCTCCCTCACCATCCCCTGCTATTTCATCGACCCCATGCACCCTGTGACCACTGCCCCCTCCACTGCCCCCCTCGCCCCAAGAATCAAGTGGAGCCGCATTTCCAAGGAGAAGGAGGTGGTTCTGCTGGTGGCCACCGAAGGGCGTGTACGGGTCAACAACGCCTACCAAGACAAGGTCTCCTTGCCCAACTACCCGGCCATCCCCAGCGACGCCACCTTGGAAATCCAGAACCTACGCTCCAACGACTCTGGGATCTATCGCTGTGAGGTGATGCATGGCATTGAGGACAGTGAGGCCACCCTGGAAGTCGTAGTGAAAGGTGAGAGCCCCCCCACAAGGATGCTGCCTCACCCACAGAGAGATTCAGAATGTTCTCCCCTGCATGGGTCCAGCAGGCTGGCTTTTCAAACCAGCCTCTCCATGGACCGGTTTGCACCTCAGTCGAGATACTTAACTCCAGGTGCTTGTTCTGTGACCTTGAGCTGGTAGTATGATTCTCTCTGGACTTTGAGAGGGGGAGGAGGTTAAATACTTCCTGGTTTCAGTCACAGGTAAATGCCAGTGCTTCACACCAATCCTATGAGTTGTGGGTTTTGTGACCATACCCATTTTACAGACAGGCAAACTGAAGCTAAGTGTTTTGTCTAAAGTCACCCTGGATATGAGTCAAAGCATTCTCCTGATGCTTCATCCAGGCGTCTTTTCCTTCCATCCCTCAACCTCAGTTTCAGAAGCCAAAGGGCTAAAGACTCCTGTTACCCTTTCTCTCACCCAAGGAGAATGGCTGGGTCCTTGGTTAGCCTCAAGACTTTGGTCAGCACCAGACTTTTGTACAGTGGGAAGCTCTGTCAAAGATGGTCCACCCTCAGTGCTTCTTAAACAGGTCTCCCACTAGGATGCCTCTGGCCTGAGGAGGCAGGAGCCTCTGAGTACTTACTTCCCCAATGCAGTATGAGGTCTTGGAGAAAAAATTATAAGGAGGCAGATTTTAGTTTAATTCAAAGAACTTTCTGATTATCATCAGAATTGTCATAAGTATTCAAAAAGGAATGCCTTGTGAGATAGTGAGTTCCCTGTTACTGGGTGTTTCAGCAAAGTCAAAAGGACCACATGCAAATGTGGAGAGGGTCTCCACACATTGGCTTGGACCAGAGAGTTCCTAAGGCCCCTCTGACCTACAACAGTAGCCATAATTCTTCTAGGGCCTCAATGATCAGAGATTGTAACTGACCCGCCCATTCGTGGCCACGTGTCTTGCAGGTATCGTGTTCCATTACAGAGCCATATCGACACGCTACACCCTCGACTTCGACAGGGCACAGCGGGCTTGCCTGCAGAACAGTGCCATCATTGCCACACCCGAGCAGCTGCAGGCTGCCTATGAGGACGGCTTCCATCAGTGCGACGCCGGCTGGCTGGCTGACCAGACTGTCAGGTGAGCCCCCAATCTGCCAGCAGAGGGGGGCACCAGGTAGGAGGCCTAGGTCAGAGGCGACAGGTAGTGGGGCAGGTGAAGGGATGGGGTGTTGACCAGCACTGAATTGGTGCCCATGTGAGTGACATTATGGCCAACCTAGGTTGGAGCCAGGGTCATGCCTTGGCCAACACGGATGATCAGTGACCCACCAGTGACCCTGGGACCTGCTGGCACCCAGGCCCTACACATCATTATTTTTCTTACCCATTTTTTTCCTTGCCACAATTGTTTCACTTACGGATCTTCTCTTTTTTATAATCTTGCTGTTTTCTATGTTTTTGTAAACCACCTTACACATCCTTTTTGTTTGTAATAAGGCAAATTGAGTGTCTTGGTCCATCTTTTCCTGAGTGCAGCTGCCAGGGAATGGGTTGCAGTGCAGTCCAGATAGAGCCCTGCCCTCAAGGATCTCAGTACACTGTGAATGAGCCTGCAGTCCCAGGTGGTTCGTAGCTCTAACAGTAAAGGCCAGAACCACAAAGCCTCAGAAAGAAAACAAAGGAAAGTGTCAAGAAAAAGATGAGACAACAGTCTAGCATAGTGCAAAAGCCCACATCTCGGCCTCAGAAAGAACTGGATTCAAATACCAGCTCTAGAACTTGAAAGCTGTGTAACCTTGAACAAATTGTTTAACATCTCTGAGCCCCAGCTTCTGCGGGTATGAAATAGATTCACTATCACACCTGCCTCTTTAGGTTGATTTGAGACTCAAATGACAACTCAGGAGCTAACAAACTGTGACCCACAGGCCAAGTCCAACTCAGGCTTTGTTACTATAAATAAAGTTTTATTGGAACACAGTTATGCCCACGTTTAAATATTGTCTGTGGTTGCTTCATATTACAGTGTTAGCTGTGTGGTTGCCACAGAGATCCTGTGGCCTTCAAAACCGAAAACATTTATTTATCTGGCCTTTTATAGAAAAACTTAAAGCTTACAGGTCCCAAATTATGCCCTTATGGCCCCTGATAGAATGTGTTTGGTTCCATTAAAAATTCAGTAGAGGGGCTGCCTTAAATCAGTGATGACGTGAAAACAGATGGACAGTCCACATATTCAGAGCAGACATGGTCAAATGCAACACTAAGACCCAATTTCTTTCTATGAGGGAAGAGGAGTCAAGGGCACTGGCCATGGGCTCCCCTCTGCCCCAGACAGTCATGTCTCCACTTTGGGCTCCTGGCAGGTACCCCATCCACATTCCCCGGGAAGGCTGCTATGGAGACAAGGATGAATTTCCTGGTGTGAGGACCTACGGCGTCCGAGACACCAACGAGACCTATGATGTGTACTGCTTCGCTGAGGAGATGGAGGGTAAGGCTGCCCCCCCCACCAGGAGGCACCCTGCTCGCATCCCAAGGGCCCCCTTCCCCTCCACGTCACCCCATTGACACTCAGGATCACACAGGCCTCCTCTGGGCTGGGTGCTAGCTCAGGGCCTGACACACTTGATCCTCCTCTGTCATTAAGACAGGAAGGCAGGGGCTTACAGATCTGGATTCTCACTCTCCCCTTTGGAGAGGGTCTCAGTGGCCCCAACATCTGCAAACTGCCTAGTGTCACCACTGAGCTCAAGGACATGTGTCCCACGAAGTCTTTGACCTGGGACTGACCCTCCCAGACAGGACCCTCGCTGCTTAGGACAACTAATCCCTGCCCTAAGGTCCATTGCACCAGTCTTATCTCACTCACAGAAACGTAGTTTCCAGGGCAGCTGGCAGTCCAGCCCCTCACCCCCAGCGTAGGAATCTGGACCTCTTCTCTCTTTTGTAAAGCACACTAATTTTGGTCACTGGGTTACCCCACCATGGGGATGACACCCTTTTCCCATCTGCACCAGTTACCCCTTTGGACATTTCAGATTGTGCCCCCTCTGGATCCCCCCACCACAACCCCCCAGCTACAAACGCAATCTCTCAGCTCCTCTAGGCTGGGGAGAAGAGCTGACACACTGGCCCATCCTGGGCACAGATGACACCAGAGCCCTCTTCCTAACTTTTTCACCCCAGGGGCCAAACCTCTCTATTCAATAACAAGTATTTGTGTTCCCACATTGGGCTAACCAAAGACAAATAGAACAGCCAGTCAGAGCCACCACCAACCAGGGCAGAACTCCCTTCCAAGCAGATGCCCAACACCCCCACCCCCACCCCAGCACAACCTAGTTAGATTTTTAAAAATATTTTTTTTAAAGCTCACAAATCCCAAATTATACCCTTAGGACCTGGAGACCCCAGTTTGGGAACCACTGTTCCGTCAGGTCAAAGTCTGATGCCTGCTTTTCCCATGAGAATATGGATTTTTTTTTTTTTTTTAAGATTTGCCTTTAGTGAGCAATGCTTAACTGGTGGGAAAGACATCCGAGTGGTGGGAAGTCAGCACAGCAGACTTTGGGGTGCAGAAAGGGACTTTTGTTTTGAGACAGAGCCTCAAGCTGTCACCCTGGGTAGAGTGCCATGGTGTCATAGCTCATAGCAACCTCCAACTCTTGGGTTCAAGCAATCCTCTTGCCTCAGTTTTTCTATTTTTACTAGACACAGGGGTCTCGCTTTTTGCTGAGGCTGGTCTCGAACCCATGAGCTCAAGCAGTCCACCCACCTCAGCCTCCCAGAGTGCTAGGATTACAGGCATGAGCCACTGTGCCTGGCAGAAAGCAGCGTTTGAGCACAAGAGTTTGCCTCCCAGATTTTGTTTGCTTTACCTTTTGTCCAACTTCTTTACCACCCTGGCTGCTTCTTTCTCAGTCCCTCTGTTTTAGGAAATGTAATGTGATCCTGCCCAAAAGCCCCAAAAAGGATGGAAAATGGGAAATAAAGGCAAGATCTGAGATACAGACATGTGAGGCCAGGGCTTTGGGAAGTGATAGCCCAAACTGAGCTGGAGAACTCTCAAGATCTCACAGAAAGAGACCCTCATGGATCTCTCTGGGGATGCTGGGCAAGGGAGGCGCAGGGAGACCCTCACTCTGCCTCCGTGTCCTTCACAGGTGAAGTCTTTTATTCAACGTCTCCGGAGAAGTTCACCTTCCAGGAGGCAGCCAGTGAGTGCCGGCGGCTGGGCGCCCGGCTGGCCACCACAGGCCAGCTCTACCTGGCCTGGCAGAGCGGCATGGACGTGTGCAGTGCCGGCTGGCTGGCTGACCGCAGCGTGCGCTATCCTATCTCCAAGGCCCGGCCCAACTGCGGGGGCAACCTCCTGGGTGTGAGGACCGTCTACCTGCACGCCAACCAGACAGGCTACCCCGACCCCTCATCCCGATACGACGCCATCTGCTACACAGGTAGGGCCTGGGCTGGAGGCAGGAAGGGAGGCCGCACCACTGAAATGGAGGCCAGAGGAAGAGACGGTCTTAGAAAGGGACGGTTGGCTTTTTCCCCTTCAAGAAGCCACTGGGTACAAGAGGGCCCCATTTAAGCATCCTGCCCTCACCCCTGTTCTCACTGGGTCTTGGGAACAGCTGAGGGGACACACTAAGGGCTGCAGATTGTTTGGTCTTATTGTGTCAGCTCAGCACGGAAGAGGGTGAAAAGCACAAATTTTAGTCTGTTTTCTCGGCTCTGCCGCCTAATATTGTGCAACACTGGGAGAGTGAAGACATTGAGGTGGGGTGATGATGGGACTGCCTGCCTGAGGGTGCCAGGGGCTGGCGGGAGCCCCGCAGGAGGGCTCTCTCACCAGCCCTTTGAAATTGGGCTCCCTGAAAAGAGTGTCAAAGAACTATTGAAAATAGCAGGGGAAAGCTTGACAGGAACTTTATTTTGAAAAATTGGACTAAAATCTTTAAACACTTTTTTTTTTTTTTTTTTTTTTGCAGTTTTTGGCCGGGGCTGGGCTTGAACCTGCCACCTCCGGCATAAGGGCCCGGCGCCCTACTCCTTTAAGCCACAGGTGCTACCCTTTAAATAAGTTTTTTATCACATGCTTAACACAATTTACATTACAATTTTAATGAAATACTTAACACAATTTACATTACAATTTCTAATGCTTGAAAGAAGAAAAGCAATAAATAACATGCATGAAGAATTGCCTTAATAAAAATAAAAGAATTGCATTCATTTTATGACAGAATTAGCGATCACACAATGACAACTCATTTCATGTTTCACTTCCACAGCCTGATCTTACTTGAAGGAGGGTTGTTTTTGTAAAAATAGAATCTTCCCCTAAAGCCTCTCTTAACCCTTTGATACTCTAACCACTCTTTTGGAATGAGTATCACCCTCATGAGATACTCATTTGTCTGAGGCTGTGAGGCCAGCAGTTCTCCAAAGTCACTTTCATCAATTTTATGAACCTCATCTTCTGCAGGATTTTGCAGTTTCTCTTTGTAACAGATTCCCATTGTCCTGTTGGCTAGTCACAACATCAGAGCGTCAGGTATTTGTGACATGGGTGAAATGGTGGTTAGTGGTAAGCAGGAAGGATGTCAGGGTGGAAACTGATTTTATGAGCGATCTTGCCCCTGGTGACCCTTGAATGCTTTTGCAAACTTGAAACTGTGGGGACTCCTGTAATGAATACTCAGATAGCTGAGGAGCCCTGCAGTGGGCCCAGCAGGGAAGGAGGAAGATCCAGTGCTCATCTCCAGCCCCTGCCTCATCCTCCTCAAGCTTGTCTTTGCTCCTCTCCCAGGTGAAGACTTTGTGGACATCCCAGAAAACTTCTTTGGGGTGGGTGGAGAGGAGGATATCACCATCCAGACGGTGACCTGGCCCGATGTGGAGCTACCGCTGCCCCAAAACATCACTGAGGGTGAAGCCCGAGGCAACGTGATCCTCACCGTGAAACCCATGTTCGACGTCTCCCCCACCGTCCTGGAGCCTGAAGAGCCTTTCACATTTGCTCCTGACATAGGGGCCACCCCCTTTCCTGAGACTGAAACCAGGACTGGAGAGCCCACCAAGCCCTGGAGCTTTCCTGAGGAATCCACATCTGGCCTGGATTTTGTCACAGCCTACACCAGCGAGGACCTGGTCGTGCAGGTGACCTCTGTCCCAGGTGCCGTGGAGGTCCCTGGGCAACCACGCTTGCCAGGTGGTGAGTACTGCTTCCAGGAGTACTGGAGTTGCAATGGGAGCAAGTGGAAGGAACTTGGCCAAGGGTGAGGGGCTGTCCTGACTGTACCTTTGACTTAAACAGGGGCAAGTTTCTTTCCTCCCAGGCCTTGCTCTCCTTGTCTGTAAAACCAAGAGGGCAGACCACACCAGCCGTGTCCACATTCTTGCCCCAAAGGATTTATTTCATATGAGGTCATATGCGGAAGCCAGTGTATATATAAAGCAGACAGAGGGGTCACACAGATCTGAGTGGAGAACTGGGGGTCCTTCTGCCCAGGGCCCCTCCTCACTCCATCAGACACCTCCACAAAATAGAATCACTAGAAAACCTCTGCACTGGGTGATCCCCAAGGCCTCTCACAGCTCTGAAGGGTCAGCTAACTGCAGCCAGCAAGCCAACTTCAGCTGTTCCTATATGGCCCGTGGACTAAGAATGGTTTTTACATTCTTAAGTAGGTGGGGATAAAAAGTTAAAAGCATAATATTTTGTGACATGTGAGAATGATATCAAATTTAAATCTCAATATCTCCGAATAAAGTATGATGGACCCGCTTGTGTTGTCCACGGCTAACTTACGACAATCACAGCAGAGTCAAGTGGTTGTAACAGGAACCATGTAGCCCACAAAGCCTAAAATATTACCTTTTCCGGAAAAGGCTTCCAACCCCTGTTTTGGATAATGTCCAAAGAACTGGGATGTCACATAGCATAGAGCTTAACTGTTCTCCAAACTCAGGTTTATAAACAAAAAGGACGTTCTGGTGTGGCCTACGATTGTAAAAGCCCTCGTGGGGTCCCCACCCCCCAGAGGAGGGACAGATGGACACCGCCATCCACTGTGACAACCACATTGCCACCAAATAAAATTTCAGCCTGAATTGGCTTAAACAAATCCAATACATCAGACAGGAAAAGGCGGTTCCTCCCTGTCCTTTCAAAAACAGGCACCATGAGCACCTGAACTTAACTTCTCCCCCTCTCCTCCCCACCCAGGGGTCGTGTTCCATTATCGCCCGGGACCCAACCGCTACTCGCTGACCTTCGAGGAGGCACAAGAGGCCTGCCTGCGCACCGGGGCGGTCATTGCCTCACCGGGACAGCTCCAGGCCGCCTATGAAGCAGGCTACGAGCAGTGTGACGCTGGCTGGCTGCAAGACCAGAGCGTCCGGTGAGGGATGAGCAGGGCTCCTCTCCCAGCCCAAACCCAATCCTAAGAGGTTAAGTTTCAGAGCCACAGCCCGGCATGGCACCCAGCACATGGGCATCCACTGCATTGTGGCTTAATTAATGAGTTATTGACTCCACAGCTGCTCCCTAGTTTCTCCCTGGAACTGAAGCATATACTGAAGGGTGGTGAAGGGCCTTGAGAGATGTTAAGTTCTTGGTCATTTCCTTGCTAGAGACAGAGGAGCCTGCTCCACATGCCCCCCGTCCCCGCCAGCTCAACCCAGTGCCCTTCCATGCAGTGGGCTCTCTTGGGAAGCCAGAGTTCCCCAGAGCCAGACAACCTTTCACTCGGCTTCTCAGGGAACTTGCTGCGTGAGGCTCTCCTTCCTGAATCTATCAGACAATGGAAGACACACCTGGCCCAAGTCCCTGAGTGACCTCAGCCTCACCCCCTGGGCCCTGCATCTCCCAACCCCTAGGACAGGTCCTTATCCTCCCTGCTTCCGCCCTCCTTTGCAGATACCCCATTGTGAGCCCACGGACCCCGTGTGTGGGTGACAAGGATAGCAGCCCTGGGGTCAGGACCTATGGCGTCCGTCCATCATCAGAGACCTATGACGTCTACTGCTACGTGGACAAACTTGAGGGTAAGGGCCAGATTTTCTCATTTCTAGGCCCTAAATTGGCATAGGGCTGACAGGGAAACTCAAAGAGGAGGAAGAATCACTCCCACCACACTCATTCCCACCCTGTTTTCCTGGTGCAAAGGGGTCCTGTTTAGGACAGAAGGCCCGCCTCACCCCTCAGATCAAGCCCCCACTTTCCCTCCTAGATGGCTCGTGTGTGGTTTCCTCTGGTATTGCAGTAAGTTCTGTGGGCATATAAGTCAGTTTGTTATAAATAAATGTTGTATATACCATCTGCCTTTTGAAACATCACAATACTATGAACAAATCAAAGGCTCTGAGAAGTTTGCAGCAAAAGATCTCTTCAGCTGTTTAATCCAGCATTGCCAAAGTTCATTTCCTTACAGACCTTTATTTTATTTCATTTTTTATAATTTCAGTGGAAATCACCAAATTATTATTCCACTGAACCCAATTTTGGAAATTCTGGTGTTCTGGAAAAATTTCAGCATTGTCACTCAACTTGTTTCCGGACCCTTGGCAAGTCACTTAACCCCTCTAGGCCAAAGTTTCCTTACCTATAAAATGCATCTGATTTATACCCACAACAGAGGCTTTTTTTGAGTGTTAAACAAAATGTGTGTGAAATGTGCCTGGCACAAATAGGTGTTTGGTAAGTGAGCTTCCTTCTGCCTAAACCGGATAGACCCTGTGCTGAGTGCTGGGACCCAAGCCCTGCCCTCAGTGACATCACAAGGTGGGGGGTGGGCAGGTCCACAATGATCACAGTGCTTGGTGACAAGTCCAATAGTGTAGGGGTGCCCAGGAATTGGACAGTGCCTAGGTGAGCCCCCTCTCTCAGCCAGGGGAAGGGGAGCCTAAGTGTGCCTGGAGAATCCAGAAAGGAGAAGGAGGGAAGTTGCTTCCCTGTGAAGTGGCCAAGTCGTCCCAGTTTGGCTGGAACTTCAGCTTTTTTAGCACTGAAAGCCCTGGGTCCCAGGAAACCCCAGTCCAGTACAAACCAGAGCGGTCAGTCACTCCGTTTCCCAGAGTCCCAGGAGACCTAAGGGGAATTAAAGAAGGGTGTGTGTGAGCTGGACTGGGCCTTCACCTGTGTGCAGCACAGCGGGTGTGGGGACTGCTGGGGAGGGGTAGGGTGGGGAAGCTCTGCCCCTGCTCTGGCCGTGGGTATGCAGAAGGTCACCCTCCCCCACCTGCCTCTGCCCCCAGGAGAGGTGTTCTTCGCCACACGCCCAGAGCAGTTCACCTTCCAGGAAGCACTGGAGTTCTGTGTCTCCCACAATGCCACGCTGGCCTCCACCGGCCAGCTCTATGCCGCCTGGAGCCTCGGCCTGGACAAGTGCTACGCCGGCTGGCTGGCCGATGGCAGCCTCCGTTACCCCATTGTCACCCCACGGCCCGCCTGTGGCGGGGACAAGCCAGGTGTGAGAACTGTCTACCTCTACCCCAACCAGACGGGCCTCCCAGATTCGCTGTCCCGGCACCATGCCTTCTGCTTCCGAGGTATGTGGCCTAACCCCTCCTCAGCAGCCCTTCTGCCTGGGTACGGGGGCTCCCACCCATTATCCCCACTCACCGTAGCAAGCAGGAAAAAGTCCCTCTGGGGCTGGGGTAGCTCTGGAACAAGCATGACTTTAGGCTTTGATCCCAAGGCAAGATCATCATTCTGAAGTTCCCCGTAGACAAGCAGAGAAAATCGAGAAAGAACTTGAGCTGTAAAATTAAGCAGTCTTGAATTCAAATTACGGCGCTGCTACTTCAAAGACAGTTGCTGTCAAGTTTAATTGGGATGGTGCAAGTGATGCATCTGGCATAGTGCCTGGGAAATGCTCAATATTGAGTAAATGCTCAATAAATGTTAGCTTTATTTTATATACTTATATATACCTTATAGAGAGAGATAGTACAGCTATGTTTTATTCGCTCTTTAATCCTTGTCAGATTCTCTACTGCTCGTAAATATTTTTGCAATGAGTTTAGTCAAAATTATTCTGTTATTCTGCCCTAACCACCAGTAATTTACATTTATAATTGGCTCATGCTATGGACATGCTGCCATATCACCCATCACTCCCAGTTAGACTTCTGAGAATAATGTCATGGAGCAATGATATAGGCGTGGCCAGGGGATAGCCAAGGCATTGCTGGGCTCTAACTGGATAAGTTTTCACAGTGTCCGTGGAAGGTTCTGGGTGCTCGGACCAGAATGGAGATTGTAATAACAGCTGGTGCCATATTTTAGGTACTGTACATCAAAACTGAGAGTCTTTGAAACTTCCTGTGGATCTATAATTATTTCCAAATAAAGCTTAGGAAAAAGAAACCCTGAGTATTCCCAAGTTTACCAGATTTCCAGGGTCACCTTTTAAAACCCAATTATAAATTCAGCCCCATTCAGCCAGCTTCATCAAGGCAAATTCTCTCCCAGAGGATTTGATAAAGCTCTTGTCTCAGAACTCTTCTTCCTGCCACAGTAGAAGCTAAGCCATTTAGCTTCCTCGCAGATCCCCAGCCATATACCCCTCCCCATCTATCCTGCTGACCCTTAAAGAGCTCAGCCTTGTGTATTATCCTGCAGAGAAGTTCAGCTTCCTTCCTGACCAAGCCCATTGCTGGTTTCCCCAAAGCTAGAGAAGTTACTCCCAGTTGATGAATCTTGCCTTTGCTCCCCAAGTACCAGAATGACTTCATGGAATTTAAATAATACCCTCTTGTTCTTGGTCCTCATATACTTAGAACATAATCCTTGTCCCCAAGATAGGCATTGTGCAATAGCTGAGAACATAGACTTGCACTAGATGCTTGAATTCAAAGACTAGATCTGCCGCTTACAAGCTACTGACCCTGGACAAATCATGTAACTCCATGCCTCAGCTTCCCTATCTCCAAAATGAGATAGTAGTATCTATCTCATAAAGTTATTGTAAGATAAGATTATTTTACATACATAAAACCTTTAGTATAATGCCTGCCATGTATGATAGATTCTGCAGGAGAGATGCCCCAGACCAGCCTGAACTAAACTGCTGATGATGTGTGCACATTGGTGTTGTGTAATAGATACAGATGGCTCCTAATAGTTGAGAAGGCAAAGAGCCATCTTGCTGAACTCAGAGATGGGCGACGGGATTGGGGGGGGACCAGCAAGGCTCTTGTATGGGGTCTGGTTCACCTCACAGTCCCTTAGCTCCCCTCAAGAAGACCACCCTGGGATAGGTCACTGGTAATCAAGGCACCCTCATCACCCACATCCCCTTTAGGTGTCTCAGCAGTGCCCTCACCAGGAGAAGAGGAGGGAAGTACAGTCACATCACCCACTGATGTGGAGGACTGGATTGCTACCCAACTGGTGCCTGGAGTGGATGCTGTCCCCTTGGGGGAGGAGACAACTGCTGTCCCCTTGGGGGAGGAGACAACTGCTGTTCCCTTGGGGGAGGAGACAACTGCTGTTCCCTTGGAGGAAGAGACAGCTGCCGTCCCCATGAGGGAGGAGACAACTGCTTTCTCCTTGGAGGAAGAGACATCTGCCGTCCCCTTGAGGGAGGAGACGACTGCTGTCCCCTTGGAGCAAGAGACATCTGCTTTCCCCTTGGAGGAAACAACTGGTGTCCGCTTGGAGGAGATGACCGCAGTCCCAGACTTCACCGTTGAGCCAGAAAACCAAACAAAATGGGAACCAGCCTATACCCCGGTGGGCACATCCCTACTGCCAGGTCAGTGTGGCTTGGGCCCTGGGACACACCCCTGTCTGCCTATGGTGCATCTAGGGTTGGGGGGACCTGTGTTCTCTGCCTGGGACCTGTGTTCCGTTTCCCCAAGCCTGACACTAACTGGGTGTGCTATTTTGGGCATCTTTGGCCAACTTTCCTGGCCTCTAGGACCTCCCAAGAGTGACAGAACAGCCTTATTCATAAAACATTCCCACACATATTCACTATTCCCTTCCCTTTAGTTCTCCTGTGCATATATCCCAAATTCCCAGCCCTGTGCCAATCAAAGTTCCCTCAGTTACCCTGTCCTCCCACACTGACATCCCTACCCTAACCCTCCCTTATGGGAGGATTTCTAACAGAGGGGAAAGAACCAGGGAAAGAATTGTTGTTGGAATTCTTTGACCTGTCTTCTTGCCTTTCTTCTCCTTCCATATCCTTATTCTGGGCCAGGCCTCCCAGCCAGAACTTCCCAAATTTATTCCATTATTTAACCAGATGGAACATAATTAGATGAAGGCAGCAATCCTCACCACCTTGTTGGGAAAAAAGTGGTTTGCACCCACTAAGATTTGGGAAATGCTAGACAGGTTTCCTCACTGCAGACCTTCTCAGAGCCTTGAGAATGCTAATGTGCACTATAAATCTCCAAGAGGAGGCGAAGGAAGCAATGTGTCCCAAATGAACCTGACCACGCCATCCCTTGATGCCACAAAGCATTGTTAACATCTAATGGCTTCCAATTTGGATATGGCTGGTTAAAACAATGTGCAGTAATGTGTGTGCTTAATAGAGTCCATTCCCCTGGGGATATGTGCTTCTGAAGAAAAGAGTACATCGGAGCTTCCTAGTTGTTCATCCAGCCACACCCCAGCATTCTGTGCATAGTCCTAGGGTTCTAGAAATGCAAAACCTGGCCTTCACCCCTGCCAGAAAGTAAGGGAACATCTGTTGAACAAGTGGGAGTCTGGCCCACTCTGGCCTCACCAGCAACTATACCTGCCTGAGGCCTTTTCCTCATCCTTTAGCAGGACAAGAACAAGAGAGTCCTCTTTGGCACAGGGGTGTGAACTGGTACAGAACTTTGGCAACCACTAGTGGGGAGTCACCAGTGGAAAAGGGGCTCAAGTGTCCCCATAGAACTGTTTTCCAAACCTCAGTTCCCAGCCACTTTGCTGATTTCAACCGTATCTGGAAACTGGCTATGCTATTGTTCATGCCACATCTTTTCCTTTAAATTAACTCTCTTTAAGAAAGAAGCTCAGATTCATTTAAAAGAGAAATGTTAGACTTGATCCCTGTAGCTTAGCAGCTAGGGCACTGAACACATACACTGGGCCTGGCAGGTTCGAACCCAGCTCGGGCCTGCCAAACAACAGTGACAACTACAACCAAAAAATAGCCAGGCATTGTGGCGGGTGCCTGTAGTCCCAGCTACTTAGGAGGCTGAGGCAAGAAAATCTCTTAAGCCCAAGAGTTTGAGGTTGCTGTGAGCTGTGATGTCACAGCACTCTACCCAGGGCAACAAAGTGAGACTCTGCTTCAAAAAAAAAAAAAAAAAGAAAAAGAAAAAAGAGAGAAAGAGATTTTATATCATGACTGTAAATGGTTATTCCAGTGTGCTTCTGATATGTATATGAAAATGCCATCAATAGAAAAAGAATGTGTTTCTCGATCCCACCTAAAGTCATCTTGTGTGCCATCACAGCTAATCTTGATTCTCCACCTCCTCCCAGATTCCCCTCCCAGCAGGAGTGGACTGTGACCCTGTCCTGTGTCCCCAGCACCCTCACTGGTTAGGTGTTCTATCTGGGAAGTCCAAAAGTGCATACAAGGCACAAAACCCAGCTAGGCTATTTTAAATGTCAAAGGAAACAAGACCAAATGAAAAGAATGTGACTGTGATTATTTAGAATGTTCTTTTCTGTTTTCAAAATCCCCTAATAATAAGACTGTCAGAATGAAAAAGTTAAGGTATGTTTACACACAGCACCAACTGGCCCTCCTGACTGCTGAGGGATGGGTTAAGATTAAAAATTCTCACACTCAGGTGAGCATCAGTGTCACTGGGAGGGCTTGTTAAGACAGCGAGCCTGGCCCCCCCACCTCAGAGTTTTAGAATCAGTGTAGTTGGGATGGGGGCTGGGAATCTGCTTCTCTTGCAGGCTCCTGGGTGATGCTGGTGCTACTGGTCCAGAGTCCATGCTTTGAAAACCATGAGATTAAATGAGTGAGTTGAGAATGTGGAAGTACTTAAAGGATGACCTTCATTGTCCTCCATGATGGTCAGGGCCCCATATCCATGGGGTGGTGTGACTGGTGTGACTCCCTGGGAGTCCCAAAAACACGCCTGTGGCTGCCAGGGTACAGGGGGTGCTTCTTGGCCCCCTCCCTCCCTCTCTTACTTCCTTCTTGCCTTCCTTCGTTTTCAAGACACTTACACAGTTCCATTAGAAAGCACGTGGACACAGCTCTGAGCTCTTGAGAGATAAGTTTTACTGTGGAAAGAATGGAGTTCAGCTTTTATTTATGAACTTAAACTGGGGCAGAGTTAAACCCACACCTTGTCTTTCTTCCTCCTCTCCTCCAGGGGTCCCTC
This sequence comes from Loris lydekkerianus, assembly GCA_963574355.1. NCBI lineage: Eukaryota > Metazoa > Chordata > Mammalia > Primates > Lorisidae > Loris > Loris lydekkerianus. The sequence continues at coordinate 71,924 of CAUYPK010043467.1, read as the reverse complement.
CTACGTGGCCTCCTACTGGTCCAGCAACAGAGGAAAGCACAGAAGGCCCTGCTGCAACTGAACTGCCCTCTGCCTCAGAGGGGCCATCAGCCTCAGAGAAACCATCCCCCTCAGAGGAGCCATCACCCTCACAGGAGCCGTCCCCTTCAGAGGAGCCATATACACCTTCACCCCCGGTGCCTATTGGAACTGACATGCCTGGCTCTGGAGAGGTATCTAGAGCTCCTGACATCAGTGGTGACTTCACAGGCAGTGGAGAAGTCTCAGGACATTTTGACTTCAGTGGGCAGCCTTCAGGGGTCACTGCAAGTGGCCTGCCCTCAGGAGACCTTGACTCCAGTGGTCTCACCTCCACAGTGGGCTCAGGCCTACCTGTGGAAAGTGGATTGGCCTCAGGGGATGAAGAGAGAATTGGGTGGTCTAGCACTCCTGAGGTCAGCGGACTTCCTTCTGGAGAAGGTCTAGAGACTTCTGCCTCTGGGGTAGGGGACCTCAGCAGGCTTCCTTCTGGAGAAGTTCTAGAGACTTCTGCCTCTGGGGTAGGAGACCTCAGTGGGCTTCCTTCTGGAGAAATTCCAGAAACTTCTGCTTCTGGAGTAGGAGACCTCAGTGGACTTCCTTCTGGAGAAGTTCTAGAAACTTCTGCCTCTGGAGTAGGGGACCTCAGCAGATTTCCTTCTGGAGAAATTCCAGAAACTTCTGCTTCTGGAGTAGAAGAACTCAGCAGACTTCCTTCTGGAGAAGTTCTAGAAACTTCTGCCTCTGGAGTAGGGGACCTCAGTGGACTTCCTTCTGGAGAAGTTCTAGAAACTTCTGCCTCTGGAGTAGAGGGCCTTGATATGCTTCCTTCTGGGACAGTTCTAGAAACTTCTGCCTCTGGAGTAGGGGACCTCAGTGGACTTCCTTCTGGAGATCTAGAAATTTCTGCCTCTGGAGTAGGGGACCTCAGTGAGCTTCCTTCTGGTGAAGTTCTAGAGACTTCTGCCTCTGGAGTAGATGTCAGCAGCCTTCCTTCTGGAGGAGAAAGTTTGGAGACTTCTACTTCTGAAGTAGGGGAGGATTTCAGTGGACTTCCATCTGGAAGGGAAAACCTAGAGACCTCAGCTTCTGGAGTTGAGGACCTCAGTGGGTTGTCCTCAGGAAAAGACTTGGAGGGTTCTGTTTCTGGAACTTTGGACTTAGGCGAACTGCCTTCTGGAACTCTAGGAAGTGGAGAAACTCCAGAAATAAGTGGCCTTCCCTCTGGATTTAGTGGTGAATATTCTGGAGTGGATGTTGGAAGTGGTCCATCCTCTGGCCTGCCTGACTTTAGTGGACTTCCATCTGGATTCCCAACGGTCTCCCTAGTGGATACTACCTTGGTGGAAGTGGTGACAGCCAGCACTGCAGCTGAACTAGAAGGGAGGGGAACCATTGACATCAGTGGTGCTGGAGAAATATCTGGCCTGCCCTTCAGTGAGTTGGACATTAGCGGAGGACCTAGTGGACTCCCTTCAGGAGCTGAACTCAGTGGTCAAACCTCTGGGATTCCTGACATCAGTGGGGAGACATCTGGACTCTCTGGTGTCAGTGGGCAGCCATCAGGGTTTCCTGATGTCAGTGGGGAAACATCTGGAATTTTTGAGGTCAGTGGGCTTCCATCAGGGTTTCCTGACACCAGTGGGGAAACATCTGCAGTGCCTGAGCTTAGCGGACTATCCTCTGGACAGCCAGGTGTCAGTGGAGAAGTATCTGGAGTTCTTTATGGCAGTGGTCAACCATTTGGCATAACAGACTTGAGTGGAGAAACATCTGGGATCCCTGATCTCAGTGGGCAACCATCAGGGTTGCCAGGGTTGTTCAGTGGGGCAACTTCTGGAATCCCCGACCTGGTTTCTAGTACCACCAGTGGCAGTGGTGAATCTTCTGGCATTACATTTGTGGACACCAGCTTGGTCGAAGTGACCCCTACTACATTTAAAGAAGAAGAAGGCTTAGGGTCTGTGGAACACAGTGGCTTTCCTTCTGGAGAGCCAGATCTGTCCAGCACATCTGGGATAGTGGACATCAGTGGGCAATCTTCTGGAACAATTGATTTCAGTGGGTTTACATCCCGGGCTCCAGAATTTAGTGGCCTACCAAGTGGAAGAGGTGAAGTCAGTGGAGAAACCTCTGGAGCTGAGATTGGGAGCAGCCTGCCCTCAGGAGCATATGATAGCAGTGGACTTCCATCTGGTTTCCCCACCATTTCTCTTGTAGACAAAACTTTGGTGGAATCTGTAACCCAGGCTCCAACAGCCCAAGAAGCAGGAGAAGGGCCCTCACACATTTTGGAACTTAGCGGTGCCCATTCTGGAGCACCAGACATGTCTGGAGACCATTCTGGACTTTTGGACCTAAGTGGGCTGCAGTCCGGGCTGCTAGAGCCCAGTGGAGAACCACCAAGTACTCCATATTTTAGTGGGGACTTTGCCAGCACCACTGATGTCAGTGGAGAATCCTCTGTCACAGGCACCAGTGGAGAGGCCTCAGGGCTTTCAGAAGTTACTTTAATCACTTCTGAGTTTGTGGAGGGTGTTACTGAACCAACTCTTTCTCAGGAACTTGGTCAAAGACCCCCTGTGACATACACACCCCAACTTTTCGAGTCCAGTGGAGAAGCCTCTGCATCTGGGGACATTAGTGGAGTTGGACCAATGCTCCCTGGGTCTGGGGTAGAGGCATCATCAGTCCCAGAATCCAGCAGTGAGACATCTGCCTATCCTGAGGCTGTGTTGGGGGTGTCTGCTGCCCCTGAGGCCAGCACAGAAGCTTCTGGGTCCCCAGATCTGAGTGGAACCACCTCTGCATTCCATGAAGCTGGTCTCGAGAGAGCCTCAGGCCTGGAGGAGAGTGACAGCACCTTGACTTTTCAGGAAGCCCCCCATGAGGGGTCAGCTGTCACAGAAGTGAGTGGAGAATCAACCACCACCTATGACGCAGGCACAGAGGTATCGGGCTTGTCTTCAACCTCTCCGACATCTGAAGACAGGACTGAAATGAGCGGAGACCTGTCTGGTCACACCTCAGGGCTGGATGTTGTCGTCAGCACCAGCGTCCCAGAGTTTGAGTGGACTCAGCAGAGCCAGCGCCCTGTGGAGGTGCATTTAGAAATTGAGTCCTCCAGCCCGCCATACTCAGGAGAAGACACCCAAACAGTGGAAACAGCCTCCTTCCCAACAGATGCTTCCATCCCAACTTCTGCAGAAGGGACAGGCGAATCAGAGGCCACTGTTGCAGGTATTGTTAGGATGTTTTTTTCCCTTAAATGTGTTTGAGTAGTTCACCCTATAGGCTACTGTAGCATAGTAGGAGGCAGTGTAGCTCGAAGGTTCCAAGCTCAGCTCCACCATAGATTAGCTGCGCAGCCTGGAGAAAGATTCTTAACCTCAGCTGTAAAATGGGAACAGTGCCAGGGACGAATAAACCAAATAGAAATATAGAAAAAGCGAAGACTTAGCTTCGTGTTGTACTTTGCACACAACATACACTTACAAAGATCAGTGATCCTTGTCATTACAGTGGAGTTACAGCACATGAATTTTTACATGTGAGTCCAACTATCTGTGCTTGGCACAGGGAGAGAAAAGGATGACCAGACAGTGCTAGAAATTCTGCTCATACCCCCTGCTCCAGAGTGAGTGTGAGATGGGAGAGTAAATCTGCTAATGACATTTACGTCCCAATATTTGTTTTGTGCAAGGTTAAAACCTGCAACAATGTAAGGAACTATAAAGGTCATTTGGGCTATATTCTGACTTTAGACCCTTCATCCCCACCCACATCCTAATACAAGTACTATGGGGATTGTCTCACCTTGATGTAATCCCGGGCACCAGGTCGTAAGCACCGCTAACAGATTTTCCTTTGCTTTTGGCTCTGAGATCCCGTGCACCTCTCTTTGTGCTCAGAGAGCTGTCACAGTTAGAGATCTCCCTGACTCGGGAAGAACAGAGTCCCCAGAAACATACTGACCCAAAGCCAGACTGTGGCCTTCAGGGACTTCATCCCTCAACTTCGAGGTCTCAGAGGCAACAGTTGTACCCAGGTGACTGTGTTCTTGATGCTCAAACTCTTCCCTACAGCCTCTGCCAGGTCCTGTGACAAGGAGCTCTGTGGTGCTGGGACCTGCCAGGAAAAAGAGGGATATGTCACATGCCTGTGCCCCCCTGGCTATACTGGCAAGCACTGCGACATAGGTAAGACCCTCATTGACTGTGGGAGGTGAGATTGGGAGCGCTGGGTGGACTTCTTCATCCCCAGAAGGGGCCCCAGGTGGGTGGAGGCCACCAAGGTCAGCCAAGGCTCGGGCTTCTCAGACTGGGAAGGAAAAGTGTGCAATGACATGCTGGGACAGAAGCCACAGGATAAACGTGACTAACCATTCTAGAGAGTCTAGGTTTACGAGAAAAAAGTTAAGTATTAAGCTGGTAAATAGTTAGTTTTATATCAAGGCAGTGATTATGAGTGAAATGGAAAAGTGCTTGAATTATGGAAATAAACCTTGAAAGAAATGTTGAGTGCAGGGGTGAGTATCAAATGTAGGTGGTCACACACTTCTGCCCCAGACAGGAGTTTCTGAGGGGAGCTGTCTTACATCCTGCAGAGTGACTCCCACCCAGGAAAGCCCTTGAAGTTGCCACTCTGCTTGGTCCAGGTGGGGTTTGGTTCCCCTTCTCACCCTCAAGGGAAAAACACAGACAGTGCTGACTCCCTCTGTGCAGGGATTCAGAGCTGCGGGGCAGCCATGGCCAGCGGCTTGTTTCCCCCAGTCCCCTGCTGCTCTGGAGCCTCTGTTTGTCTCTAGCCATGGGTCAAGCAGATTGTGAGATGGGTGAAGAGTCTAAGGATTCTCTGATTTGGGGTGGCCCCCAAAACGAGATGATTAGAATCTACACCTGTGGCCACGATGACATCACGGCCCTTGAGGGAAGAAATGGCCCGTTACCTCAAGCTCACATTCTTGAGTTAGCTCTCTTCACTGCCCCCGTGCCCTCATCCCCACCCTCTCTCCTAAGCCAAGAAGAGGCATCAGAGGCATCAGAGGCATCAGAGACCCAGGTCTTTCATAAAAGGACTTCGTTAGTAGGACACAGGCAAAAATGGAGAAAGGAATCCTAGGGAGAAGACAATCACTACTGGGTAAACCATGCCAGGCAGCTATCTCCCAACAGCCTTAGCATCACCCTCAAAGGAGGAGTCTGTGTTTATACATATTAATATATATGCAAATTAACACATCGTTATGTATAATATCCTCATACTGTATACTTGGCACATAAATATAAATCTATCTATAAACAGGCATCAGGGTCGGCATCCCTGCCCTCTCCTCCCCACACGTGGGCACCAAGGCCAGAAGGTGTGCGCTCTCCTAGGAGGGTCCTTGGGTTTCTGCCAAGGGGACAACATTTACTCTTGTCCATAGTGTCCCCAAGGACTGAAGCTGCACCCCTCTGTCACCCACCCTGATAGGTGACTCTGTTCTTAGTAGCTTCTTTCCAACTTGATACTTGAAGCAAAAATTTGACACTGGTATAAGGAGGCAGGGCAAGGCTGACGTCCTCGGCAAACCCCAAATTATCAGAAATAGGTGGCAGTGGACCTTAACTATTCTTTTGTAGTGACAGCTTTTCTCTGATCCTGCATCTTTCCAAGTGGCTTTCTTCCCAGCCAGCTCTGTGAGCAGCTTGGTAATTACACCCATTTGAAATTGGAACACAGAGAGGTTAAGTAATTTGCATAAGACTACTGAGTGAGTGAACTGGAAACTGAGAATTGAGGTCCTAATTCGTTTGTTCAGCTCACTCGTCTACATAAGAAACTCCCTCTTAAATATAACCGGTTGCTGGTCCCAAAAAGCTAAAGCTGGGCCTTAGGCGAGTCAGAGGGGAGAGAGACAATAGAATCTGAGTTGATCTGATGCAGTACTTGAAGATGAGCTCTCACTTTCCTCATTTGTAAATGGGGATCGGTGGTAATGGTCTCAGCTTGAAAAAAATTATGATGCCCAAGACTTAACCCTGTGAATTCTAATTGAAATAGTCCTGTGCCCCTAGCATTAGGATTTTAAAACTCCCAAGTGACTCCAGTGTACAGCCAGAGCTGAGAACTCACTGCTATAAAGATTACAATCATCTGTGTACAGCATCTGGCTGGAAGAGGCATTTGATAAAAATTGGTTCCCTTTCTCCATCTCTCACTCCACTGGGTAGGAAAAGCTTCAGCATCTCTAATGAGCAAGTGGGGGGGACCATCCCAGCACAAAACCTGGGGTCTTATTTCCCTGGACAGTACCCCTGGGGCCCCAAGTCACTCCCGTTCAATTTAGCTCAAGATTTCAGCCCTCCCAGAAGAACTGTAGGTGGTGTCCACTCTCCATGGGTGACCTACCCATTGTCTTGCCCTGGAGCCAGAGGTTGTTAAACCAGAGGTCGGTATCATCTAGGGGCCATAGGTAGCCAAATGCAGCATTATTCCTGTGGCAATATTTGAATACTTGGGGAAACTTCCACCTATTAAAGGGTATTAGAGGTTGTGTTTAGTCCTCAAAAAAACAATTTTTTTTTTTACAGTGTGTTGATTACTTGTACAAATTGGAGTGCTTACATCATACTAATCAGCATAGCTTTCATCTCATTTACCCAATTATAGCATTAGGACATTTGTGTTCTACACATGATAGAACCACCTTGTACTTGCAATATGTTCCATAGTTGTGGTCCCATCCCCTACTAAAAAAATTTAGAACCACCTTGTACTTGTAATATGTTCCATAGTTGTGGTCCCATCCCCTACTAAAAAAATTTTTTTACATTGTCAGTCATCCTGTTTGGTCAGTATTCCATAAGCATGTTCTTGATAAGTTATTGATCGCCTTCAAAAAAAAATCTGTTTAATGAATATTCAGATTCTTTAGCAGGACTGTTCCATTCTGAACCACTTAAAAAGCAGCAGCATCTTCCCCACCTCCTCTCCTCCCTGTGGGGCGTAGGCGTCTGACTCAACTCTGAGGTTTCTTTCTCTTTCTGTCCCCTGAGCTAGAGTGGTGCAATCACAGCTCACTCCAGCCTCCAACTCCTGGCTCAAGTGGACCCTCCCATCTCAGCCTCATGAATAGCTGAAACTACAGGCATCTGCTACCACACCCAGATTTTTTTTTTTTTTTTTTTTTTTGAAAGGAGGGGTGGTGTCTTGTTATGTTGCTCAGGCTGGTTTCGAACTCCTGACCTCAAGTGATCTTCCCACCTCAGCCTCCCAAAGTGCTGGGATTATATTGGTGATCCACTACACCTGACTCTGAAGTTTCCATCCTGGCTACTGCTTAGAATCATCCAGGTGGTTGTTTTTGTTATTTGTTAAATGTCAGATTAATGTGAGGGTACAATATTAGGTAGCATTTGTTAGGTAGAGGCCCTCTTGTAGTTGTGTCCTACACCTTTACATTGTGCCCATTAAGTGGGAGCACACCAATCCCCGCCCTTGCTCCCTTCTCTCTCCTCCTCTCTCCCCCCTCCCTTTCTTGAATTGAATTGAGTTTTTCTCTTATGTGGGCATATATTAGATCACCTACTGACTTCATATTAGGATTGAGTATATTGGATATTTGCTTTTCCAAATACTTTACTAAGTACTTTACTAAGAACAATGTGTTTTAGCTCCATCCAGGTTAATACAGAAGATGCAAAGTCTCCATCTTTCTTTATGGCTAAATAGTATTCACATAGGTTTGTTTTTAAAGGCATCATGCCTAGGTCCTGAGATATTCTGATTCAATTGTTCTGGAGGGTTGGTGCTTTAAAACAAATCTTTAGAGCTGGGCATGGTGGCTCCTGCCTGTAATTCTAGCACTTTGGGAGACAGAGGGTGGGTGGATTGCTTGAGTTCAGGAGTATGAGACCAGCCTGAACAAGAGCAAGACCCTGTCTCTACTAAAAATAGAAAAACTAGCTGGGTATTGTGGCAGGCACCCGTAGTCCCATCTACTCAGGAGTCTGAGGTAAGAGGATTGCTTGAGCCCAAGAGTTTGAGGTTGCTGTGAGCTATGACAGCACAGTACTCTACCCTGGGTGACTGTCTCAAAAAAAAAAAAAAAAAACTTTGAATAATAAGTACTTCTTAAACTACCTCAGTAATTCTAATGTGCAGCCAAGGTTGAAAAAAACTGTTCTCACCAGATCTCACATCCAATCACTAGTCATCACTGATGTTATGGGGATTTCTCTTAACTTCTCAGGTAGAAGGGAATGAGCTTAAATCAGCTTCCCTCTTATTTTATGCCAATTTTCACTTTTTTTTTTTTTTTTTTTTTTGAGATAGAGTCTTACTTTTGTCACCCTCAGTAGAGTGCCAGGATCATGGCATCATAACTCACAGCAGTCTCAAACTCTTGGGCTCGATTCTCTTGCCTCAGCCTCCCTCCCGGGTAGCTGGGACTACAGAAGGCCGCCACAATGCCTGGCTGTTTTTTAGAGATGGGGTCTTGCTCTTGCTCAGGCTGGTCTCAAACTCCTGAACTCAAGCAGTCCACCCACCTGGTCTCCCTGAGTGCTGGGATTACAAGTGTGAACAACCCTGTCCCGCCTTCAATTTTCACTTGATGGCTCTCTGATCTGTGCTCTAACACTATCTCTTCCTCTAGAGAAGATATTTGAATTTCAATATAACCTTTATTCCTAGGAAAGAAATGCCTTCAAATGAAGTGAAAATACAAGGCTACAAGGGAAAATACAAAAAATAGAAAATTATAACTTCTTGACTTGACCTAATCAAAAAGTTCATGGGTAGATTTTTACAGGCAACTAATTGAATATAAGGATCAGAATGTTAAAGTTATTGTCAAGATCAACCTCTAAAACATAGAAGACTTGAAATAGTATCAATAATAACATTCTTTCTAATTTAATGATGTTCATCTTAAAAGCAAATTAGGACTGGTAAATATGCTCTGAACATTTTTTTTTAATTATGTAAGACAACCAAAAAATCAGGGTGTCTACCCAGGTCTGTCCATTCTGATTAAAGATAGGTCTTTGCAAGATGCAGAGCATCCATTGAGTTAAGAAATTTTTTCTCTGTTTCTTGGGGGAATTTTACTCCACACTTGCTCCGGCAAGTTATGTCGTGAGTCACCACATCCAGCTGCACTCGTTGGGCACTGAAGAAATCAAGTAGCACCATTCGTATTGTAGTGTTTATAAGTGGTGACCCCTTTGGTTGAATTTCATTCAGGTAAAAACACCGCCTGTCACTCTTCATTCAGGATTTCTTATGCACCAAGTAAAGTCTCACTCAGAGGTCCTGGGGTCTGACCCAGGCAAAAGCTGGATAAAACCTGTTCAAGATGGAGGCCTGAGATCTCCAATTCAAGTGCCTGTTTGCAACTTTCTCTACTGCCCTAGCCTTTGCCAAGGGCTCTCAGATACTTCCTCTCCTAAATTAGGTATTGCTGAAGGGCCTTCTTCAGGAACAAAGCGACTCTTTTGGGTATGGCTGTGAGAACAAGGGCCCTGAGAATCCTGGCACTGCCCAGAGTAGTGCCAGGGTGAGCCTTGGTGGCTGTGCAGAAATGGTAACAAGGTGCTAAGAGTCCAAGACCTCAGGGTCTCTCTCCTTCCACGTGGGACAGAGGCCCAACTTCCAACTTTTAATCTCATTTCCTGACCCCTCCATCTCTTGCAGTCTGTCCCCCCACATCCAGATTGGGCAACTCACTTCACTTGTTTTCTTACCTGTAAATAGTGGTGTCTGTGGCCACCAGACAGGACAATGTATGTGAAGAATAATGTGTGTAGGCCCAAATGGCTGATAAGAAAGCCCTACACCGGCTCAGAGAAGGTTTTGGACAGTTCTTTTTTTAATTATTATTATTAAATCATAGCTATGTACATTAATGCAATTATGGGGTACAAGATGCTGGTTTTATATACAATTTGAAATGCTTCCATCAAACTGGTTAACATAGCCTTCACCGCATTTTTAGTTATTGTGTTAAGCCATTTATATTCTACACTTAGTAGATCTAACATGTACCCTTGTAAAATGCACCATAGGTGTGGTCCCACCAATTACCCTTTCTCCACCCATCCTTCCCCCACCCTTCCCCTCCCTCTCCTCTTTCCCCTTCGTCTTGGGCTATAGTTGGGTTATAGCTTCAAACCCAACTATATACCCAACTTTCACCCATATGAAAGTCTGGGTATTTATAACTTGGTTTCATAGTAGGGCTGAGTACATTGGATACTTAGACAGTTCTATATTTCCTCCCTTTCCTGTCTTCTTTCATGAAGTCTGCCCATTGCTCTCAGCCCTTCCTTTCCTCCACTTTTGAGCACCATGTCTGGGATTCCTCAGTCTGCTCTCACAGCAGGGCCCAGCCCTATTTCCTATTGGCTCCAGAAGCCGAAATATGTCCTAATTGCCCTTCACAGAAAGAGGTGGGCAATGTAGGGCCAGAATGGCTCTTCCAGCCAGGGGAAGAGTTGATGAGGCACCACAGGCCCAAATGGCTGATAAGAAAGCCCTACACCGGATACCCAGGCCTTTCTCCACTGTTGAAGATGCTGATTCAGCCTCCCTAAACTGTCTCCGTGGCAACCATTGGCTGTCTGGTTTTCAGGACTATGACCCTTCCTTCCTCATCTGTGAGTCTAGGGCCCTGTCAAAAATAGCTCTGAGTCCAGGGGTTGGTTTATTCAGTCCCCACAGCCTTCACAGATTTTGTACTCTGGACATACACAGAAAGGAAACAAAACAACACTGCCCTGGACCTTGGGCAGCCTGAGGACAGGTGATATACAAACAACCTCTGGACCACAGGAAGCCCTCTGGCCTGGCCTCCACCAAGGCCCCTCTGCCTGTCCTACCCTTTCTCCCACATGCCGGCCCAAGGCCTCAGGGTTAATGTCTAGCTCCTTTCCCCAGAGGCCACTCCTGTTCCCTGCTCTGTACAACTGCTTTAGCACCTACATTTGCTTAATTCCCCTTGCCCAGTGCTTCCCATCTCCCATAATGATGCTAATGGACAAGAGAGAACAGTTGCTTTCCGGAAGCAGGAGAGCCGCCCCAGCTTCCACCTGGCCAGCTTCCACCCGGCTGATGGCCTATTGCTGGCCTATTGCTGCTACAGCTGCTGCTGGACCTGGGGCCCGCTGGGAGCCAAGTGCATGCTGGGATTCCACCCATCCTGCCATGCATTTTGGTTTTGCTTGGAACTGTTGATTTTTAGCCCATGGTGTGCACTTCCTGAATTGATGTTAAGGACTTTGTGGGAAGGAAAAGATACCTGACAACTGGAGATTAGGAGCTTCATGGGATGAGCAAGGTGCCTGAGAACTGGAGATTTTCAGGCCACCCCTTACACAAACCCAGCTCTGGCCTAGAAGATGTCTGCTATCCACTAGCACTATGCATTCACCCAAAGGAAAGTGCCTTTACCACCTTATCAAAGGGTTGAATTTTAGGTCTGGTCTGCTCTTGTGGAAGGCAAGAACTAAGTCCTGGCACATATTTAGGACTCTAAAGTTTTATTCTCAACCAGGGTTTAGATGATTATGTGGAGACCGCCTATCAACGTGTCATCACATTGTATGAACACAGCTGCATGTACCAAACCATCTTTAGACCATATGTTGTGATGTCCCATAAGCCAGTGTAACCCACTCATCGCAGAATTTTATAGATCTCCTGGAAAGAGGAGCTTCATAATTCCTTTTATCATGGTCCCAGGAGAGGAAACCCAGACAATAAAGAAAAAAGCAGGATCCTTTGGGTTATAAACATGAAGAGAGCAGAAGAGATCCCCCAGGTCTTCTGGCTTCTCAGAAAAATGCAGAAAGAGCAGATCAGGAGCTCCAATTCTTACCTTGGCTAAAGGAGAAAAATTCGAGGCAAAGGCCAGTGACTCACTAATGCGAGTTCCACAAAGGTTTGATCAGAAAGAACATGTTGGACCAAAAGAACAGAAGGGAAGAAGGGTCCACCTGAGAAGAATAAATTGATGGGGACAAGCCTGTGCCCTGGCTCCTCCCAGGCTTCAAACACTTGTCTGATGCTGGCCATGATGGAGTCTTTCTGGAGAACATGGCTCAATGGAGGTATTCCCCTCTGGGGCCTTAAGCTGGAAGGAGATTGTATGAGGAAATGTTGGGCAGGGTTTCTGCCTCTCTTCCAAGAGAAAGATCCTGGCTACACTTTTACAAGATATTCTAGAATCTTATTTATGGAAGACCGTGAAGCTGTCTGCAGCCCCAGAAGTTTAATGAGTCTCATGTAACATCCCATGCTGCCATTTTCTTATGGATCTATACCCTGACCATGTCTAGGTTGTTCATTCTGGTACCGCATAGCCTTGTCCTCTATCCCTGGTTCTTAACTACAGAAGAAGCCCTGGGGGAAAAAAGACCTCTCATCAAGCTCCAATGTCCTTGCTCACCACCATGTTGATCATGTTCATAACCGGTTCAGAACCCAATGACTTCGTGAAATAGTCACAAAAGAAGGTATCTTGGAGGAACTCCATGTTCCTGCTCATAAAAGGCATTTAGCTTTAGAAGCATCAGATCTCTTCAACCCGCTAGGAAACCTGGCTCCAATGCTCCACCCTTGCCAATCAAGAATCACACACATTCAAGGAAACTTTGTCTGGATCCTTGCTTCAGCACTCCAAGATGGCGGTGGTGGTGGTGGCGGCAGCAGCAGCAGCAACAGTTCTTAGGAAAACCAGCCAGCTCCCTCCCAGGGCTCTGGAGAGCAGCAGGGCTGGCCACCCATAAGGAGGTGGGAGTCCTAATGGTGGCCCTTGGTTTCTTGCAGACATTGATGAGTGCCTCTCAAGCCCTTGTCTGAATGGAGCCACCTGTGTGGATGCCATCGACTCTTTCACATGCTTATGCCTTCCCAGCTACGGAGGGGACCTGTGTGAGATTGGTATGGCCATCTCGGCTTCAGCTAATGTCACTAACTGCTGTTCCCCTCCTCTTCCCTCATGCTTCCCTTCTAACCACAGGCTCCAGGTGGGACCCCCAAGGTCCATCGGAACAGTGATTTCAGGGGCCACAGCAGAGAAATCTGCCCCCTGATTCCTGCTCTTTCTCTTGCTCTTCCCCTTGAAGACCCTCCTCTAGGGCACTGGTTGATCTGACTGTAGGAGAGAGTGCAGGTTGAACCAGCCTGTACTTTGGAAGGGGGGCTCCGGGAACCTGTAAAATACTCACCTCTCCAGGGCTCCAGACCTACTGATGCCATCACTGAGGCTGGTACATGTGTCAGACTAAGAGGACAGAACTGATGCCATGCATTTGTCTTGAAGGAAGCCACGGAGTGGGAGTAATTGGTTCTTACTCTGAATGACAGCCATGGATCTTCCCAGTGTTGTCATTGGCATGTGTCTGCCCATGGGACCTTTGTGGCCCCTTCCTGGGCCTGAGAGCCACTGTGCCACACTGGCCAAGCTGCCTCCTCTTCTCCTGGGGCAAGAGCTCTAGTTGGTCTGCCTGAGAGCTTCCATGTCACCAGCATGCTCAAGTCATGCATGAGCAGAGACTGCTGCATGTCACCTTCTCCTCACTACCACTGTGACAGCTGCCATGTGGATGCCATGTCAACCCATGTTTCCTTTCTTCTCTTGTATAAAGCAAAGGGCTGGTCAGAGAGAACAGAGCCTTGTCCCAAAGGGTGGGGCTGAGTTTCCTTTCTTGGTCCTTGCTCCCCACCTGTTTCTTCATCTGAGCAGAGCTGCCAGCTCTGCCAAGGGGAGCTGTGTGCCAGAAGCCTCCCAGGGCCAGACCATGCTCTCAGCTAGCTTTCTTGGATCTCAGAGGCTTCCCAACTCAGAAAAGGGGAGATGAGACTTTGGGATGCTGGTAGCAATGGACCACACAGAACTGGAAGGGTGTAGGGGCTGAGCTTGAAACCTTTTTCAATGTACTCTCAAGTTGGACACCCAGGAACTTCCAGAAAGCAGGTGAAACTCTTGGGAAATCTCCCTTTGATCCTAAGCAGAGCAGGGAGGCAAGTTTTTTTGTTGGTTGCTTTGGTTTTTATTTTTTTGTTTTTGAGACAGAGTCTCACTCTATTGCCCTAGCATCACAGCTCACAGCAACCTCAAACTCCTGGGCTTGAGCAATTCTCCTGCTTCAGACTCCGGAGTAGCTGAGATTACAAGTGCCCACCACAACACCAAGCTAGTTTTTTCTGTTTTTAGTAGAGATGAGGTCTCACTCTTGCTCAAGCTCCTGAGCCCAAGCAATCCACTGGCTTCAGCCTCCCAAAGTGCTAGGATTACAGGCATGAGCCACTGTACCTGGCCAGGAAGGTAGTTTTTGATTCCTTGGGGATATTGCCAAGGTTATAGGCTGGTAGGATAAATTAAGGCTTCTGCAAGAAAAGACCTGGATACTCCTCCTCCTACAGTCTCCCATCCTCTCTTCTGACCCCAGGACACCAGGAAATTGGAGCATGGGACTTGGCTGGGGTGGGAGTAGAGAGCTACAAGGATTTTCTCCTCAAGATGCCAGGATATTGGCCACAGGGAAGAAGGGTCTGGAATATCTATGCAGACAACAGCTTCTGGGCAGACTGGGAAAGGGCCCTTCTGGAATGAAGGCAGGGCACTCACAGGGGTCTGTACCCTGATGGAACAGAGAGATGGTGCTGGAGCCACCCACTGAGGCCCTGGCCCTGGGTCCCCAGCTGAGCAAGCTGCACCTCTTCTCCCATCCTAGTCCTGAGCCCTTCCCTCCTGCAGGGACCCCCCTGCCTGGGCTCTGCCCTGCAGCCTCCTCCAGCCTCCTGCAATTCTGTCTCTGTCTCCCCAGAGCCTCCACCCTGCATGTCCCCCAGAACCCCCAGCACCCTCAGCAGCACCCTCCAGCCCTGCCTGCCCACCTCAGCCTTCAGGCACTAAAGGGGCCCCCAAACTGACCCCACAAGTCAGCCCTGGGACCTATCTCTGGCCTCTTCACAGTGCTGAGCTGCCTCTGAGGACTCTCTACCCTTTGCCAACCCTTTGCTCACCCCTGGAGCAGGCATAGGTAGCAGGGGACCCGAGGCCGCCTCCACCTCCTCTCTCTCTGCTGTCTGCAGCTGCCTCTTCCACCTTGCCAAGCATCCGCCCCTTCAGCCTAAGAATCCTTACCCTCGGGTACTAGTCCTCACTTTCTGGGCAGCCAGACTGTTGTGGCACCCCATCAGGGAGGCTGCCATACAGCCTGGAGGATTCATGGGCCTCCACCCAACCCCAGGACCCACCACCTGGAAGACCCCAGGGAAGAAGGAAAGAGGTGCCTTGGAATTCTCTCTGTCTAATGCTATAGCACCTGCCAGTTCCTGAGTTGTAAACACTCCCACCAGGGCCAGTTCAAAGCCACCAACATGTCTCTGAAGGCACAATCGGCTCTCTCAAGCTTGAATGAACCAGCTCCAGCATGTCCCTATGTCTGTCCCTCTAGGATACTCCAAGCGTTCCAAACAGCCCCTTCTGTAGAACTGAGAACTCATTACAAATTTAGGTTTGTGAAGAGAGAAGCTCCTCCCCTCTTTCCATCTGCTACCAAAATAAAATAAGTAGCCAGGACCCCTGGCTCATGGGCCCCCAGTTGGCTGTCTCACCCTCCAAAAGGCAGGCTCAGTGTACTTAGCTAGAGCCAGCTCCAATCCATGGCGTTAGAGCCTGAGTCTTCTTGGGACCCAACGCAGACTTGTTTCTGCTCCTCTGCCCCCACCTGAGGATCTGCGCGAAGGAAGCAGTCCGTTCCATTCCATGCCCCAGTATGGCTCCTCTGTTCCTGGAGCCCCTCAGTGCTATGTTTCGCTTTAAATCTCAAAACCTCTCACCTGCCCGCTTCTTTTTGCTTACCAGCTATCCTCTCCAGCCCTCCAGAGCAGGCATCAACAGGCGGAAAGCTTGCAAGAAGTGAGGGGTAAAGTGTGACAACAGGGAAAGGGTCCCTGGCATTTCCCACAGTGGGAACATGCTCAAAGGCTCCTGGGGCCAGGTACCTCCTGGCTTTCAACATGAACCTGTCTCCAGCTGGGCCTCCCCACTTCTCTGAGGGCACAGCATTTAAGGTGGGGGGAGCACAGTAATCTGTACTACAGACTGGTAGCATCTGCCATTCCCTGCCGGCCTCAGGCCCTTCCCTTCAAGCCCCTCCCCTGTGTTGCAGACCAGGAGGTATGTGAGGAGGGCTGGACCAAGTTCCAGGGCTACTGTTACCGCCACTTCCCCGACCGTGAGACTTGGGTGGACGCCGAGAGCCAGTGTCGAAATCATCAGTCACACCTGAGCAGTATCGTCACCCCTGAGGAGCAAGAATTTGTCAACAGTGAGTATGGGGGCCTCTGGGACCTGAGAAGAAAGTGGACATGTGGGCAAAGGACCTCACCTATCAGGTGTCAGCAGACTGGGGCCCAGCAACGCTGCCAGGGGTAGGGGGCTGAGAGTGGGAGTGGGGAACAATGTTCCGCAGTCTGAGTTTCCTGAAAGAAGACAGAGGTCTCTGGGACTAGCATCCCTAACTGTACCCAGGATAGCCCACTGGCAATCAGAGTCTGCCCCAGGCTAATTCTGTCACTGTCACCTGTCTGTGCCAGTTTGGAGAGGGGGTCCAACATGTACTCCAAACATGCATACTGAGAACCTGAAAGGACCTCAGAGGCAGGTGGCATGCTCCTAGGAGCACACCTACCTCTGTCTCTCCTCCCGAGTTCCTCAGACACCCTCGGGTGGAAGGTGCCCTTTTCCAGGCCCAACCCCCTCATCCTCTCTCTAGACAATGCTCAAGATTACCAGTGGATCGGCCTGAATGACAGGACCATCGAAGGGGACTTCCGCTGGTCAGATGGACATTCCTTGGTGAGTTCTGCAGGAGCCACTTCTGATGGCCCAGAGGAGAGGGGGTAGGACAAAGACCCCCTCCCCCAGGGAGAGATGCATCAAACCCCATGGAGCTTTCAGGGGCAGCTGTATCTCCTTCCTCTCTGCCTCTGGACACCCGCCTGGAGCTGGACAGGTTGACTGAGTGACGGCATAAAGCAAAGAAGGGAAAGGAGGAATAACAGCAAACTGCCATAAGGGATATGTGGAAGCTTGTCCACAGAGGACTTGTGTCTACTCAAGGAGACAGACAGAAGGCAACATAGATGCCAAATGAAGAGGCTGAGCAGTGCTGTGGGTCATGAGCAGCTATGGGCATCAGGGAAGGCTCCCTGGAAGAAGAGGACTTTAAGTGGGAGGAGGGGCAGGGAAGGAGCAATTAAATTGGAGGAAAGGGGATTCTCTTTGTCCCGAAGCAAGGCTGGAGGGAGAAGCTTGGGAGAACTTCTCTGGTGGGCAGTCTGCACCAGAAAGCCACGCTTGTACCATCCAGCCCAACCCAGGCAAGGCAGCCTTTGTGGTCACCCTTTGTTGGCCCTTCTGGAAAAGAGAAGTCAGACCAGCTCCTAAACAGGAACTGTGAATCCCTGGGAACCTGTGCTCCTGAGAAAGACCAGAGCTGAGCTATGCAGGCAGTTCCCCAGAGGGCCTGTGGGTCCTGCTATGCCTAGGACAACCTGACCACATTCTCTGGGGCTTTTGTGCCACTCCTGGATGAGCCAAAAGTTGGGATAAAAGAGAAAGGAGACAGGAGAGGGAAGCTTCGTGGGGAAGAGAGCAGGGTCAGGCCAAGCTGTGCTGCTCCTTACCCACCACACCCTTTCCCATTCCCACCGCAGCAATTCGAGAACTGGCGTCCCAACCAACCAGACAACTTCTTTGCCACGGGAGAGGACTGCGTGGTGATGATCTGGCACGAGAAGGGCGAGTGGAATGATGTCCCCTGCAATTACCACCTGCCTTTCACATGTAAAAAGGGCACAGGTAAGCTGAGGCCTGGGAGGGGGTCTAATCAAGACTTTCGATATAGGGGACGCTCTTGCTGTGTGACAGGGGTGAATGCCTGGTGTCCTGGTTGCTGGTGTCTCCTCGCCTGTCCAACAGGCACACTGGAGCTGACCAGGGGCCCCCTCCCAGCACCAGCATCCCAGGGCCAGTGGCGAGGGCAAGCTTGCTACTTGGTGTTTGCAGGGACAGCAAGTATATGAAGGCCACAGGCTAGAGAACGGGATCCCCCTCTCCACACATACACACTGTCCCTTGGATGTCAATAAGGAAACTCTCCCTCAAGAGCCTTCCTGTCGGGAGCCTTCCTGTCTTTGGAGTTCCTCAGTCTGTCAGCCATAGAGTTAGAGCTGTCAGGCCTTGATCTCTGGGCTTTAAGTCTGTGGACACCAGCCCCTGCTCACGGCCTTGCATCCCCCAGGCCTCCTGTGGGTCCTGCTTTCCCTTGAATTGGATCCTTCCATAAAGAAGCAATAGACAGGGGTGGCGAACACGCAGCTAGAGCCGCATGCGGCTCCCGGCCAAAATGAATTTCGGCTCTTTGCCTCTTATCATAATTTTGTATACTGTGGCTCTTTGCCAAGTTTGGATTTTGTTATGCTGCTTCTGAGGAGGGACCTCTGAGGAGCGATCTCCGAGCGCGTAGTCGAACTTGTTCGCCACCCCTGCATAGAGTCTGCAGGCTCATGCCCTTTTTTCTGGGCTTTCTCCTCCCTTCTGTCTTCTCTTCATTTCCTTTAGGACCTCCCCTCTGTATCCCCTTCCGGCTGCTCCAAATCATTGAGGGACCCAGATGTTAGAACCAGCGGTGTGCAAATTCTTAGTGCCCAGGGCTCATTGGCAGGTGGTAGGACTCAGTGCCCTTCGTGTGGTGCCTCGGGTCATGGCCAGTGTGGGTCATCACAGAAGACCCTATAGAAGCTCTTTCTAAAGGGTGTTTGCCCCCTCAGTGGCCTGTGGAGAGCCCCCTGTGGTGAAGCATGCCAGGACCTTTGGGCAGAAGAAGGACCGGTATGAGATCAATTCACTGGTGCGGTACCAGTGCACTGAGGGGTTTGTCCAGCGCCATGTGCCCACCATCCGGTGCCAGCCCAGTGGACATTGGGAGGAGCCTCGGATCACCTGCACGGACCGTGAGCAACACCACCCTGCCCACTCTCACAGGAGCCCAGGGCAGATTCTGCAGCCTCCTCTCTCTGCCCAGAGCAGCACAGTGGTGGCTCATCCTTTCTTAGGGACCCTGTACCATCTATAGGGTCAAGCAAGGGCAGGAAGGTCAAGGGGCTGCTCAGTCACGAATTGCCAACCCCTGCCCCTAAGGAGGCCTGGGTACCCTCCCGGGAGAGGCTTCACTTTCACTGAGAGGATGGAGTAAAAAACTGGTGGCCTGCTTTCCTTTTCAACCTGCTTGAATTTCCATAGCCCAAGGAGAGCCAATGTAAAATCAGAGCCTAGGAAGCCAGTGAAGCTTCAGGCTGCCTTGATGACCTTGTTTCCACAGGGACAGAGGGGAAGCTGGGGAGAGCTTAGGCTTAGCCTCACTTCCTTTCTGGGTCCACTGATAATTTTCCATCTCCTTTCACCCCAGCCACCACCTACAAGCGCAGACTACAGAAGCGAAACTCACGGGCCCCACGGAGGAGCTGGCCCGGCACAGCCCACTGAGAGGAGTTTCTAGGACGCACCCAGGACGCTGAGCCCAGGAGCCTGTCAGGCCAACAGTGCATCCCACTCAGATGGTGTCCTCTTCTTGTCACTTTTTGTCATATAAGGAATCCATTAAAGAAGGCAAAAATAAATCCCACATTTTGTATGCACCCACTCACCCCCCCAATCACCAAAACTGCATCTAATTTGTCCCCCAATTGCCAAAGCAAAGCAAATTTATTGTAACCTGAGGACTGAGTTTAGAGACATTTCTTCAATCTCCCATTGTGCCTTTCCAGAGACCAGTGCAGGGACAGGGGCAGAAGGGGAGGGTTAAGTTAAATAAAGAAGATTATTTTTTGTTTCCTGACTTTATCCAAGAGCAGTGCAATCGGTTATTTCACCTCCAGGGAGAGCTAGGGAGGAGGGAGGAGGGCTCGGAGGAGCTGGCAGGGGCAGAGGCCTGAGGGCATGAAGCAGCAGCTGAATGTATCGCTGGATTTATCTGAAGTGGAGCCAGGAGGGCTGCACCCTATGTGTGCAGGAGAAAGCTTGGGGGAGAAGGGCTGATTCCTGCTGGCAGCCAAGAGTGAGCCTAAGTGGGCAGGAAAGAGCCATCGGAGGGATCTTCCCCTGCGTGAGGGTGGGTTCCCTCCAAGGGTCCCTCTTCCAGTGTCCTCTCACCTTGGTCTGCCACCCTAGCAGGTGTCAACTCCACAGGGCTGGGTGGGGGCACTTCCCAAGGGAGCACCACCCAACCCTTCTCCCCTCCCAACCCCCAACCCCCGGGACTGTGCAGGCACCAGAGTTCCATACACCTATTTATATTTTTGAAAACTAAAGATTATGATAATTATAATAATAAAAGACATTGGAAGAGAACTATTTCTTTTCTTTCCTCCCCCTTCTTTTTAATTTAAGGAGAAGCAACCATGATCTGGGGTCTACTTGAAGGGGCTCTTAGAATGGTGGCTGTGCAGACAGATTTTAATCAAATGATCCCAAATTAGCGTGATTCCTGTCCAGAACCCAGGACAGTCACGTCTATTGTGCTTTATTTTCACTAGAGTGCCGACATGTTTGATGGATTTTCTGACTGTGTGTGTCTGTATGTGAAGTATGTGCAGACAGACACACGTGATATGGATGTATGCGTGTGTGCCTGGCTGTGCCTGTCACATACATGGCATGTCTGTCAGGGTATGCTGTACGTGGATTTGCAAATGGGCACACTGTAAGAGAACCGCTCAAAGGAGACATCTGGTCAGCTTGCATAGTCTGATTCTTTGCTGTCGCACTGTTTGTTCATGTGGGAGGACCCAGTTGGTAGACTGAGTCCAAGAACAGAGGCAAAAATCAGGATTTATAAAGAAGGAAGAAAAAAGACAAATTCTAGCCAATCTGGGAACAGCGAACCTTGCTTACACATTTTGGGGGTAAACTGGTTAGCCAGCTGTAAGCAGAAAGGGCTGAATCTTCTGCCCATAAGCTTTAGGATGTCAATGAAAACCTTTTCAATTGTTTATGGATTCCCAGGCAAACCTTGAGAGTTGAACTGGCAGGGCAGGCCAGGCAGTGTCTGCCCACCAATGCTGCCTCCTCCTCTGATACGTCCCTCATCGGGAGCTCTACAAGCCCTGAATCCTTGCGAGTGCATCTGCGTGTTGGTTAGTGTGTGCCAATGTGCTTCTGTGCAAGCTATTCTCTTTTCGAGTGTGGGCAAATGTGTGATTGAGTGTTTATTGGTAAATATGTACATATACCTCTAGCTCTAGAAAGAACAGGTGGCCCAAAGCAGAGGCTAGAGCAGTAGTTACGCAATAAGGGCGCAACACTTCCTTAATTGATTGATTAGTTGGTGGCACAACTCTCAGTGGGTTTCAAACCTAAGCACGGTACTCTTGAAAGCAAGATGGGGCACCAGCAGCTCTACTGGAGCCACCTGCGAAAATTCGGCCAGGGTTCTCGCTCTTGCCACTTCTGCTCAAACCGGCACGGTCTGATCCGGAAGTACGGCCTGAATATGTGCTGCCAGTGCTTCCGTCAGTACACGAAGGACATCGGGTTCATTAAGTTGGACTAAGTAATCTTCCTTGAATGGATTATCCAGGGGGGACACCACGAAAGAAACCAAGCTAACTCAATATATACACAGATGGACAACACATGTACATAAAATAAAGTTTTAAAAAAACAAAACAAAAGAAAACCTAAGCACGCAGGAGAATCACCTGGAGGACTTAGTAATAACACCATGCTTGCCCCCTAGTCCCCACCCCAAGTTTCTGACTCAGCAGGTCTGGATTAGGGCCAGGAACTTCCACTTCTAGTAAGTTCCCAGTAGTGCCGATGCTGGAGACACCATGAGGAGCACTGGGCTAAGTGAAGAACTGATTAGTGTAATCCCAGCACTCTGGGAGGCCAAGGCAGGAGGATTGCTTGAGCCCAGAAGTTCAAGACCCAGCCTGAGCAAGACTGAGACCTCATCTCTACTAAAAGTAGAAAAACCAGCTGGGTATTATGGCAGGTACCTGTAGTCCCAGATACTTAGAAGACTGAGGCAAGAGGATCATTTGAACCCAAAAGTTTGAGGTTGCTGAGTTATGATGCCATGGCACTCTACCCAGGATGACAAGCGTCTCAAAAACAAGAAAAATAAACTGATTGGATGCCAGATCAGTGAGTGGCAGACGCATGCCTATGCAAGTCAACGGGGCTGGTTTCCTGACAGCGAGGCAGAGGGGAGTGGTCCCTGAGATCCCTGGCCTCCAAAACCCTCTGGAAAGCACAGCCTCCTCCACCTTCTGAGAGACACCTCCCACTCTTCTGCTGGGCCTCACACAGATACCCCACCATAGGATGGGGATGGTAGGGACACAAGCAAGGCCCCCAGGTGCTAGGTCAGCACCCAAGGCAGGGTGTGCCATGGGGCAGGCAAGGCCAGAACCAAGTCAGCCTGAAGGGGCAGCCCCTGGAGCTCCCTGCCCACCCCATGGACTAACCCAGGTGACCTGGGAAGCCTAGGATAGAACTGCCCTCCCACACACACACTGGTCAGAGGCTGGGCCCTGAGACGGAACAAGATGGAGACGCAGAGGAGGGCTGGGGTTGGAGGAAGTGAGTCACAGCACCATTTATTATCCAAAGAAGGTACACACACTGGCTGGCCGCTCCCCACAAAGGGAAGAATGCGAACAAAACAGACTCTTTGGAGACAAGAGTGGAGGGAAGAATGAGGATGGGAATTTCTCCCTTTCCCCATGTCACCCAGAAGCCTAGCGAGTCCCTCTTTAGTGGGCTAATCTGGGCCAGCAGCTTCACAGAGAAGTAGAAGGGAGCAGGAGAGCCCAGAAGCCCAGCTCCAGAGGTCCTCTCCCTCCCCCACACTGGGGTTCGGGGAGAGCTGCAGCTACCAGGCCCTGATACACACACCGCGGCACCCTGGCCAGACAACTGTCTTTTCTGGATGCCAGTCTCCTTGGGGCAAGGAGATAGGCTGGACTTGGACATGGCAGAAAGCCCTCTAAAAGCCCATAAACCTCAAATGTCCCAGAGTAGAGGGCAGAAGAATTCATGGATGGGGAGCCTTGAGGTATCCACCTGAGCAATGGGAGGCACTGGATTCTGTCCAGTTTACAAAAAATAGTAAAAAAAAAAAAAAAATTATTTTTAAATTTAAGTTGATAAGTATAAAAACAATATTAAAATCGCCCCCACCCACAGGGGAAAATAAACCACTGAATAAATACGCAGCCCATTAGGGAATGAGGCAGGGGCAGGCCCTGGGTCCTAGTGCTGGCGATAGCAGTAGACACCGTACAAGGAGTTCTGGGGGTCTGGAAAACCAAAGCTTCGGACACCAGGCTCTGGGGGACCACAGTTGGGACGGGGGTGAACCACAGGGTAACGGACACTGCCATCTGCCAGCCAGCCAGCATCACAGCGGTCCAGGCCATGAAACTTCCAGGCAGCAAAGAGCTGTCCCACCTTGGCAATCTGGGCACTATCTTCCTGGCAGGCCTCCCTTGCCTGTGTCAGCGTCAGCTTCTCAGGGTGCTCCAAGTAGTACACTTGTCCTAGGGAGAAAGGGACATAAGTGCTGAGCAATGCAGGGTGTGACCAGGGAGGACAGGGGCACCTGCACCAATGCTAGCCCCAAAGACCTGACAATTGTTGCAGCCCAGGGAGCCACTATTCTGTGGACATCTGTAGTGAACACTTCTGGGAACAATTCCCAGTCCTCATCCTCAACCTGAAGGCTCCACCCACTTGCCAAAGCACTCAGGTGCCACCAGTCATGTCCGTAGTCACCCGTCACCTTTCCTATTTGCACCTGGTAGGGACCCCTCCAAGGGTGGACTGGTCAGTCTCTCACCCGTTCGATTATTTATTGAGCACCTGCTATGTCCCAGACACTTTTCCAAGTGCTTAGAGCATGGCACTGAGTCAATTTCAGCCTTTACTTGCTTATCTTCCTATGAACTGGGCTGCTTTATGAGGACTGGCTATGTCTTATTCATCTGTGATACCTCAGAGCCTAGCCTAGACCCCAGAACATGGCAGGCCTCAGAAAGTGTTTGATGAACAAATAAACGGAAGTTTGGCAGAAAGCAGCAGCACCAGCTCAGACAGACATTGGACCTGCTGGTGCTCCAGGCTTCCAGGGGGTTCTAGCAAGGTGGGCAGAAGGGACCACAAGCTCCTTGATGCTGCCCTCTCACAGGTCCCAGTGGCTACCAAACCCACAGGCCTGCACTCAGCCACCCCACTCACCCTTGAGGGCAGCGGCAAAGCAGAACACATCGTAGCGGTGCAGGTGGCGGTGCCGTGGGCCATAGCTGCGCACACCAGGCGCCAGGCCCAGGCCGCCACAGGGCTGCCGGGGCAGCATGATGGGGTACTGCACCGAGGCGTCCTGCAGCCAGCCCGCATTGCACCAGTCCAGGCCCTCCTCCCAGGCCCGGAAGAGCTGCTCAAAGGAAGCCACCGCCGCATCCTGCTCCTCGCAGGCCTGCTGGGCCTCGGGGAAGTTGAGCTGGTAGCGCCCTTGGGGGGGCTGATAGGGGAAGACCACACCTGGGAGGAAAAGAAAAAGGAGCTTGGAGGGATGGGCAGGAGCAGGACAAACGCTCCCCTCAACACACGTGCACACACACACAGTCCCTCAGGAAAGCTCAGCAAACCTCTGAACTCCCATCCATTGCCCAGGTCTAAGGCAGAGCCTGTATCTGCTTGTTGCCCCTTTCTTAGAACTAGTCTGGCACACAGCAGTACCCAGAAAATATATATTAGCTTTTTAAGGTAATTAATCAGTCAATTAATGTCCCTGCCTATAGAACAGGAATCATACCTAATTCATAAGGCAGTTGCAAGAGCCCCAGAGAGGATGTGCCATTGTCTACAGGAGCTGGGCACAGGCTTTGAGTTCATGAGACCAGGTTTGGCTCCCAGCTCCCTTCTGAATAGCTGAAACCTGATTGTATACCTTGTTACAAATGTGGAAGCTTCTTAGGAGAATGTAAGAAACTTTCCATGTGTGACAGATGATTTTCCAGGAAAGAAGGGTGGTGAAGGGTCCTTAAATACAGGAGGCTCAAAGCCAGGGAGGTCCGGTCCCCTCCTGGTGGCCAAGGTCTCACAGGGGCCACAGACTACCCTTCAAAAGTGACCAATCATGTTTGACACTTTACTATAATAAAAGGTGCTTTAGGGCAGCCCCTGTGGCTCGGTGAGTAGGGCGCTGGCCCCATACACCAAGGATGGAAGTTTCAAACCCAGCCCCAGCCAAACTGCAATTGAAAAAAAAAAAAAAAAAAAAAAAAGCCAGGCGTTCTGGCGGGCGCCTATAGTCCCTGGTACTTGGGAGGCTGAGGCAAGAGAATCACCTAAGCCCAAGAGCTGGAGGTTGCTGTGAGCTGTGACCTCACAGCACTCTACTGAGGGCAACAAAGACTATCTCTAAAAAAACAAAAAAACAAAAAAGGTGCTTTAAACATTGAGATCTGGTCCCTACCAAATCAGATGAAGCCTTAAGGAGTGGGGGTGATACTAGGGGTCTAAGAAGGGACACTACTTGGCTGGGGTTGCTTACTAAAGTCCTTGGAATCTCCTCCCTATGCCCAGGGACCCAAGAACGTACTGAACTCCAAACCTCCAATCTCACAGGGGGCAGAGAAGCCCTGACCATCAGCTTGCATCCTCTGTATGTGTTTGCTGGGGGGCTACTTTATGCCTGGTCCTACTCCAGCCCTAAGCCTCACAGCCCCAGGACAGGGTGAGGACTCCTTCTTTCTCAAGGCTGCCCCTGCGCACCCTAGAAAATGATTCTTGCAGTCTCTCTCCCGTCCTTCTGCCACCCCCAGCTTTAGGAATGAAGTCATCTAAGCCATGTGGATTGGAAGGAGGATCCTGCCTGCAAAGGAAACACATTTTGAGGGCACACAATTTATCCTCATCATCTCTGAGGAAGGGAAAAGAGGGACTGTTAGTCTTCATTTTACACCTTAAAGGTCTGGAGCCCTGAGGGGCATAAGGCATCTACCCACGTGCCACAGCTAGGACAGCCAGCGATGGAATTACGTTATTCTCCTCTACCACCAAGCTGCCCCCCAGCAGGTATGAGAGGTACAAGGACACATAGCCCCATCCTAGAGATCTTAGAGATCTCCTACAGGGGCCCCCACACAAGACTTGGCTTGCAAGGTCTGGCTGGTTTGGGCACACAAAAGGTTGGTTGGTTGTTTTTTTTTAACAGGAGATTTTTATGTGAAAATCCAAAGGTTTCATTTTAAAAGATAAGCTTGTCTTGTCAAATCAGAAAATCTGTCAGCATTGGGCCTGCATTCTGGCATGACCATCCTGGGGCTGGAGTACAGTGGCTCTCTGCAGCCAGGACGAGAGCCCAGCAGTGTACTGGATCCTCACGCTCCTGATCACCTCACTCTGGGTCTGCCTCGTCTATTTAGCTGTCGCCCCCTAACTCTGCTCAAATCTCAACTCTTTCCCTAACAAGCTGAGGGGCCAGATCCTACTTTCCTCTCTCCAAGTGGCATGTGAATAAGAAGAATCAGAGGAGAGCAAATTCTAGAGGCCGACTGCCTGGGTTCAAACCCCTGCCGTGCCATTCATAAGCGGTGTGACCTTAGGTAAGTTACTTGACCTCTCTGTGCTTCATTTTTCTCATCTGTAAAATGGGGGTGGTAATAAGAACAGCTTCCCCATGGAGTTGTTTTGGGGATTCAACACATTTATGTCTCTAAGGCACAAAGGTCTAGGTGCTTTCTCAGGGCCTCTCCCCTCTGCCCTCAGGTCCCGGTGTCACCCAGGCCCAGACAGAGTCTCACCCCGAAGCTCCAGCTCCACCAGGCCACTCTCATCCTCCAGCCCATCAATGACCTCACAACGGTAGCGCCCATAGTCTTCCAGCCGTAGGTCTCGGATCTCCAGAGAGACATCACGCTCCTTGTCCTGCCTCAGGTGTACCCGGCCTTGGTAGTCCCCGAAGGAGCGGTGCTTCAGCCCGATGGCCACCAGCACATCCTGCTCCGGGGCTCCATTCTCTGACAGTTTCCACCATTTGATGCGCACAGGCCGTGGGGAGACCAGGGCCGGCTCATAGTGGTAGTGGCAGGGCAGGGTCACACTGGCCCCTCGGTGGGTGAAGAGGCTCTCCTCAGGCGTCTCTACCACCAGCTTCACACCATTGAAGAGGCCTGGGAGGAGAAGCAGAGTGCAGATGGGGACCTATTGTAGCATGGCTGTACCGTTGCAGGGGCCACCACACACCTTCATTTCCAGCTCCCTCCATATTCAGTTGTTACAGATTGCAAAAATGGACACCATGTGTCCACACGCTCTGCCAAGTGGCTTTGCATCTTCTTCCATCAGGAGGTGACACTTATTCTTCCATTCTTTCTTTCAGGACCTGCCAGCCACCATGATCACATGCCTAGGCTCTGATGCTGGAAGATGAGAGACCACATGGAAGAGAGACAAGCCAAGGCCATCCTAGAGCAACCAGCACTCCCCACCCCCAACCTGCCAACCAGCTATAGGTACATCTGTAAGACCAGGAGAAATGGAGCCCACTCCAAAATGCTGACCCATGAGATCATGAGTTAAATAAACAGCTGTTAACTTTAGCCACTAAGTTTTGGGGTAGTTTGTTATGCATCAAAAACTAACTGATGTGAAAGACAACAGAAGCCCCTCCATGTGAGGTGGGTGTCAAGGACAAGTGGCCCTAGCTCGAGTCCCCCAGTCTCTTTTCCTACCACACTGGCCACAAGGGGACACTCACTGCCTATGGTCCAAATGGCCACCATGACTCTTCCCAAATACCTAGCAGCCTGGTGAGCTAAGGCCAGAACTTCTAGAGGAGACTGGAGTGATGCAACTACAAGCCAAAGAATGCCGGCAGCCACCAGAAGCCAGAAAAGGCAAGAACAAAATCCGTCCTAGAGCATCCCAGGGAGTACAGTCCTACCAACACCTTGATTTCTACCTAGCAAAAGTAATTTTGGGCATTTGATGTCCAGATCCAAAACTGTAAAACAATGTTTCTGTTTCAAGTCAGCAACTATTTGGTGGCTTATTACAGCAGTCCTGGGAAATTAAAGAAAAGAAGGGAAATTCTTCTGCAAGCACAATAACCTACTCAGAGGAAGAGGGAAATGTCAGAGGGAGAAACTGAGCTGCACTGCTCAGCTCAAGTCTCGTCCCCAGGCCAGGCTGTGCCTCTTTCTTTTAAATACCTTCTATAAACAAACCTCAGTTTGCCTTCTTAATAACTGTGTGGCCAGGGCAACTGGCTAAACTCTCCAAAGCTCAGTTCCTCATTTGCGAGATGGGATCCTAATAGTACCTGCCTTCAAGGCTGCAGAACAGCCCGTATCAAGTCAGCCTGATCTGCACCGATACTGCCCTGGTTATTAAGCATTTTTCTTCTCACCCTTGCCTACATCAAAGTTTCTATAAAGATTATATAAGCCCACATAACATATGTAAGTTATCTATGTAGAAGTGTGTCTAGCCTATACCAGGTGCACAATAACTGCTAATGAAAAATTCTCTCTCCAGGTCCACACAGCTAGGAAGAGGCAGAATTATAAGATTCAAATTCATGTCTCCTTGATCTAAATTCCCTTTCCACCAAGGAGACCAGGGGAGATTGCATGTAAGCTGCATCTTTAAAAACTGGCAGGACTTTGGAGGAAAATATAAAAAGCCTAAATGAATCTGGCTCCATGTCCCAGGGACTGGCAAACACAGGATAATGAAACCATCTCTTCTTCTCATCTCAGAAGCAAGGCTGGGCCTCTATGAGGACCTGAATAGGAAAGGAGGCTGCTACATCATGCCCTGTCCCTTGTCTGGAACCTGCACATCACAGCAGGAGCTAGGGAGGTCTTAACACCCAGTGGAGGAAAGAGCCAAGCCCAGAGGACACCCACCTTCACTGTGGCCATTGCCTGGGTTCCGGCCATTGGAGTAGTAGAAGCCATTGTAGAAGGGCAGTCCGGAGAGGCCAGGTAATAGGAACAACAGGACCAGGGGCAGCAGGCCCATTGCAACATGCACGGCCACAGCACCAGGGTGTCGTGGGCAAGGCTGCAGTCACAGGGAAAACTGGGAAGAGGAAAAAACAAGGCCAGTAGAGAAGCCCTGCTGTGGGGGCCCAGACCCTCTGTTCCAGCCCCTACTCGCCCACTCGCTCAACAGTGCATGGAGCATCTTCCCCATGCAAATCATGTTCCCAGAGCCATGAAAACAGCAGACAAGGTTCCTGTTCTCAGGGGGCTATACCCTACAGCCAAGATGGGCAATAATCTCACAGACAAGTCCTAAGAGGAATTAGTGGGCAGCAATAAGACTATGGAGAAAATTAAGCAGGACAGTATGACAGTATCAACATTTTTCAAGCTGCAGGTTTGAATTTGAAAGGTCGTGAGCAGCATTTTGTAATTAAACCAAACAGACAGGATTAGAATAGAAATTGTCAGGGTGCCCTGCATGTTTAGTGACGGTGAGTCCTGCACTGCGAAATTTTTTGTTTCAGTCCCGAAATGTTTGTGGGGTGGAAGGTAGGGGGTCACAATGTGAAATTTACTTCTTATTCTGGGTCAAGCTCAAAAAGAACTTTTTAACACCATGCAAGAGCACTTCTCGGGGTTGGGGGTGGCTATTCCAGTTTGGGTAGATACTCAAAATAGGCAGCTGACCCGTGAACTGTAGCTTGTTTTTAATTTTTTTTTTTTTTTTTTTACAGTTTTTGGCCGGGGCTGGGTTTGAACCTGCCAACTCTGGCATATGGGGCCAGCACCCTACTCCTTTGAGCCACAGGCACCTCCCTTATTTTTAGTTTTTTAATATTATATTAAAATATTATGTCTTGAATACTCCAGTTTTTTGGCAAACCCCCTTCTTCTCCTACTTTCACATCCAAAGCTAGTGCCTCATTCATCTCACCATGGTCCCTTCTAACCTGCCATTTACTGGGTGCTCTCAATAATCAAAAGACTGAGTCACTCGATGCAGGAGCTCAGTCCAGGGCAGAGGCAGTGTCATGGGCAGTCACAGTACTGTGTGGTGAGTATAAAGCTGGGGTATAGAAAAAGAGTACAGACAAGAGACTGAAGATGCAGGTGTTTGTCAGGTGGAAGAGGACTGACAGGTATCCTCAGCACCGGGCACAGCCACTACAAAGGTGCAGAGGCCAGCAAGAGCACATGGGGCTGGGCACGTACTGGATGTCCTCCATTTGTCCCCTACAAACCCCCCATTGTGCCCTCCTCTGTTGTACATTCCTCCCTGTGGGTCACCTGTCCTGAGCCCCCTGATCCTCTGTGGCTTCAGCCAATGGGAGGCACCCACAGAAGATGGGCAGAGGGAAGCCACAGAAATCAGGGTGTCTCATCTCAGCTCCCTTCCCCTCTAGTGCTTCTGTCACAGCATCTGCAATTGCTTGTCTCTGCATCCCCAACCTCCTTGTACAGTCCTTCCCCCTAGAAATCATCCCTTCACTAAAGTGTCTTTATTAGAACTCTCCTTACTGCTATGTGGAAGAAGAGGTGAGTGGCTCACCAGGGCTAGGGTCTAGATGCCTTGAGTGTCAAGCACAGAAGTTGGTCCCTTGTCCCAAAGGTCGTAGGGTGCTAGTGATAGCTTCAAGCAGAGAAGTCACAGAATTAGACTCACATCTTAAAAACTTCCTTCTAGAGGCTGAGTGGAAAGTATAGACCTAAGGGTAACAAGACCAGAGGGACACCAGGCAAATATAACTATGATTATCATATAACAGCATGGAAGAAGGTTTAGGGTATAATTTAAAACAGACAAAGAAGAACACACAACTGCCACTCTGCTAAGATTGTAAGTGTGTGGTCTTATGAAAGCCTGTGTACAGGATCCAGAAGGGCAGGGAAGACCATAAGGAAAGAGGGAGGAAAGGAAGGAAAGAGAAAGAAAAACAAAACACTGCCTATAACGGTAGTGGGGCTATGGAGGAAAACGTTCTTGTTTCCAGAATAGGTGGGAGCTCTTGCTGGAGGAAAGGGAACAGACATGGAGGAAGCTGAGAGGTAGAATCCACCATTCTCTTCAACATTGTTGCAGAAATTCTGAGGTCCTGACTTGCCATCTGTGCTGTGCCCTGCAGGCAGAACACAACCCCCTATGAAGCTTCACTTCTTGTCCAAGAGGAATTCCCCTTCTGACACCCATAAGTCCTCTTGGTGATGCGGAATGGTACAGCATAAGCCGAACTAGGAAACCTGGTATGGAGTCTGGGAACTGGAAGTTCCAAGTTCAAATCTTGTCTGTGATTCTGGGCAAGTTTCCTCAGTTGAAAAGGAAATCATAAAACTCATGCTGGCATGTTTCTCACCAACATATTCTAGTTTTCCCTGTGAAAATACAGTTCTATAAGCACATGATGAAGGCTATATTGCCAACCCTCCCCCTCCAGCTCGTAAAGCCATGTGACTCCATTCTGGCCAATAGCAGCAAACAGAAATAATATGTGCCATGCCCAGGTCTTGCAGTTAAAACAAGTAAGGATGCCTTCCCTGGTATTCTTTCCTCAAACCTGCTGGCAACCAGTTGCCAGCCTAGACTCAGAGATGGAAACCACGGATTGATAGCAAAGCTTCCCATTAGCCCAGGGCCTCCTCCACCTGCACTGTCCCATGAGAAAAAAACATTGTCCTGGCCAGCTATAGTGGCTCACGCCTGCAATCCTAGCACTCTGGGAGGCCAAGGCTGGTAGATTGCCTAAGCTCAGGAGTTTGAGACCAGCCTGAGCAAAAGTGATATTCCATCTCTGCTAAAATAGAAAAATTAGCCCACTGTTGTCATGGACGCCTGTAGTCCCAGCAACTCAGGAAGCTGAGGCAAGAAGATCTCTTGAGCCCAAGAGTTTGAGGTTGCTGTGAGGTATGATCCCATGGCACTCTACCCAAGGTAAGAGAGACTCAGAAAAAGAGAGAGAGAAGAAAGGAAGGAGAGAAAGAAAGAGAGAGAAAGAAAGAAAGAAAAAGTAAGATGGTCCTACAATATTTAACCCATCACATTTTGAGCCTCTTTTGAAAATAGTTTAGCCTCACTTGGCACTCTCTTCACAGAATTGCTATGACTTCAGAGAGCACTTACTATCTCATTCAATCCTTACCACAAGCCCTAAAGCTGGGACCTATTAATATTTGCATTTTGCAGGTAGGAAAACCAAAGCACAGAGAATTGAGTAATATGCCTAAGTTCATCCAGCTAGGAAGTGGCGGAGCTAGGATTTGAACACATTCCCGCTCCAAAACCTGGAACCACAGTGCCAAATCCAGGCAGGTGCCTGTGTAGAGCACGCAGCTCAGTGCCCATCACAGAGCAAATCCCTGTAGGAACTAGTTTCCCTTCCCTTCCGGTGGGCTGCACGTTTGGAGCCAGGAAGAAAGGGGAACAAGGACTCATCAGTGTTGATGTTGAGCTGGATGTCCCAGGGTCCACCTCCTGGACGCCACCCCCTCTGCACTCCCACCAGAGTCCCATCCTCACCGGCCCACCATGAGTCCAAGTCCCCTCTGCGCCAGCAGAGGGCGGCTGCCCCACCACCACCAGCAGCAGCAGCGCGGCTCCCACGAGAAATATGCCGTCAGAGACCCTAGTTTAGACAGGGCTTTCCAGGCACCTCTGAAGCCCATCGCCCCGGAAAGTGAAAGGGGAGGACCAGCATTCCCAGCGCCTCCCAATCGCCGCCTCCTGCTGCTGGCTCGCCAGGGTCAGCACTGGCCACGTGGTCTAGATGCCTGTTGGCCACTCAGCGAGCTCAGGCAGTTTGGATTCAACTGCCCCGCTCTGTTTCCTCCCTAGAGGCTCAAGAACCTAAAATTCCTCCCTAACCCATCTCCCACCCAGGGCTCTATCCGCCCTCCCTACCGCGGTGTCCCCTAAAGCAGAGATCCCAGTGAACCGAGGCTTGGACCCGACGGGCATCCACTGTGTTTGACCCAGGCGGCCAAAGCAGCCCCACAGCCCCGCGGCACAAGTCCGCCCTCCTGGCTGCCCCGCGGGTGGTCCCAGCCCCTCCAAAGGTTTTGCGGCAGGAGCGTCAGATGTCCCAGGGCTGAGCCTGAAGCGCCAGCGCAGTGCTGGAGACAGCAAGACCGGGAGGAGACCAGACGGAAGAAACCCAGTAGCATCCGGCGGGAAGCCAACTGGAACCCCAGCGGTGGTCTCGGGGCCACAGGGTTCTCCCGGACTTTTGCTGCGGAGCAATCGTGCCAGCGATCACAACCAAGCCCAGCCTAGCCCGCAGTGCCCAACTCACTCTTCCTGCCCCCTTCTCCCGACCCTGCCCGGGAAGAGTGGGGACCGGCAGGAGACCCAAAGCAGGGCCCAGGAGCCCAGAGACCCCGGAGCCACGTACAGTCCCCAGGAAGTTCCTCGACGGCTGTAGCGCTCAGGGCCGGTCCTGACCTGTGGCGGCTGGCGAACTTGGGGCTCTTGAATGGCCTGGAAGGAAGCAGCAGCGAAGAAACCCGTGTGCTCCCGCCGGACCAGCCCCTTAAAGGAACACGCTCCCCTTTCCCTCCCAGGGGCTGGGCAGAAGGGAGGAGCTGCTGCAGGCTTGGGACAGTCTCCAAACAGCAGCCGGGGGTGCTGGCCAGGCTATGATGGGAGTGTCCAGGAGTTGAGGCCGTCACATCTTGGGGGAGATGAATGGGGAGTAGGGCCTGGAAGAGGAGCCCTGGTGGGGAGGGTCCCTTAGAAAAACTAGCTCACCAAAAAACGGTGGTGGGGCAAGCCCCTCTTCAGCACTCTGCAAGTGGGCTAGGGGGTCCCCCACCTTTGAAAGAGGAGAGTTCTGTATGCCCTTCTTTTCCCCATAGAAAGTGACATCCTCTTGCCCCTGAGCTTGGCATCATGAAATTGCCAGCCAGATTCTTATCTCAGTGTCAGGCA
The DNA here is from genome assembly GCA_963574355.1 of Loris lydekkerianus. NCBI lineage: Eukaryota > Metazoa > Chordata > Mammalia > Primates > Lorisidae > Loris > Loris lydekkerianus. The sequence continues at coordinate 37,927 of CAUYPK010043467.1, read as the reverse complement.
GATAGCAGATAAGCTGCTTCTGGTAGGTGGAGTTTGACTGAGTGGCCCAGATCCTAGAGCAGGCGTCCTCAAACTTTTTAAAGGGGGGGGGATTCACTGTCCCTCAGACCGTTGGAGGGCCAGACTATAGTTTAAAACAAACAAAAAATAAACAAATTCCTATGCACACTGCACATATCTTATTTTGAAGTAAGAAAACACAACGTGAACAAATACAATCACACTGCCTCATGTGGCCCGCAGGCCACAGTTTGAGAACCCCTGGCCTAGAGGAAAGGCACAGGATGGGAGGCTCTAAGAAGCATGTAAGGGGCAAGCAGGCTTCTGACTGGTCCCCCCACAGGGGTGAGGCTCTCCCATAGGAATCCTGACATTCATCAACACAGCCATCCAGGCAGTCAGCTCTCAGAATGCCTCTGTTTGCACAGGGTGTTTTCTTTCCCACCCACCAGCCCCAGCCCAAGCCAATGGGGGGCCCTGGCCTGGATAGCCCTGTTTTCTCAGGAGAAAAAACTAAGATCTTTCAGCTTTGGCTGGGGCAAGGGTCAGGGAGTCACATTGCTCAGCCTCTTCCTAAACATGCTTCAAGATTGCCCAGGGGAGAGTGCCTGTGTCCATTACACACAGCTGGGAGCAATTGAGAGCAGGAATAAATGTGGTGAAGGGGTAAACTGTGCCCAAACTGCTTGACGGGGAAAGGGGAGCCAAGAGAGGTTCCTCTGCTGGAAAGAGACATGTCTGACCACCAAGTGCAGAATGGACTGGAGGTCCAGTCAACAGGACACAAGTGACAATTAGAAAACTCTTACAAGCTGGTCAATGATGGCCAATGTTTCAGAGGAATCTGATGAGCTAGGCTTTGCACCAATGCTTCTGTGCATTCTCTCCATTAGTCCCCACAAGGCCATAGCCTCTTCTTATTATTTCCATTTTATAGATGAACTAAGGTCCAGAGGGGTTAATTGCCCATCACTCAGAGCAGAGAACCCAGGTTGTCTGACTTGAGGCATTGAGCTCCTATTCACTCCATCACATTTAAATAAGGAAGAGGAGAGGAAGGGTCAACAGATCCCAATGTAGGGTGATGGGTAGAGAGCAGGGAGGGTCAGTTGAGCAGGTGGAATCTCAACGCTGGCTCTCTGAACTGTAGTCAGGAAGAAAAGTGTAAATTCATAGAGGTAATGGTAAAAAGCTGTGGATGTGGAGACAGCCCAGGGAGAGGAGCCCAGCAGGAAAGGGAAAGGCGTGAGGGGACTCCACTCCTGGGTTCCAGAAGGGGAACCTTCAGAAGGCAGTGGCCAACCACCAAGGCTACAAGATGAAAAAGGACTGAGAGGTGGTTTAGGCAAGTCCAGAGTTACCTCAGGTCTCCACCCGGGCCAGGTGGAGAGCTAGTGACCACTGTCCACCAGCCTCCATAGCCAGTCAGCCACAGGAAATACTCAAGGTGTGAACCTGGGCAAGTTGGCAGATGGGAATAAAGTTCATGGTTTTCCCTACTGTGATTTGAATTCCTGGTCGTGATTAGAATTCCTGGGTCAGACTATATAGTCACCAGGGAGCGGAAACATCCCAGAGCAGAGATACCAGGAAAATATGATTCTCTGTCTGCTAGTCTCTGCGGGAAACCAGAACAGGGGCTGGGGTGGGAAATGCATGGGGGGGGGGGGGGAGTCGGAGGCCAGCAGCCACCCAGAAAGACTTCCCTCCACCCCAGTCTGCAGTACCACAGGGGAGAGCTCATAAACAGGAAGGAGAGGGCCAATGGACCCCCTGGGGTGCAAATCCCACATCCCCAGCTCCTACAAAGGCCACAGCCTGGGCCTTTTATTCTGTCCCTGAACCCCTGGCAATGGTAGCTCTCATGAAGGAACCACTTCCAGACAAGTTTCCCTGATGTGGCTCCAGCAAAGCCACACCCTCCCCTTTATAGCCACATAGTCTGACCTCCTGCTGCCCAGAAAAATTAACCTTAAACACTAGGGTGGATTTTCACACCCCTTTCCCAAGGAGGCAGTTCCTCCAGTCTGCCAGCCCTCTTCCCAGATGGCCTAGGCACTGGCCTGCACTGCCTCCCCACTTCTTGATGGAGCAGACTGAGATGGAACTCCTGGAGCTTTCCTCCAGCCCAGGAGTGCTCATGCCAGCCGCCTCCCAGTAACCAGTAAGCCAGGAGGCCTCACACCCACATGGCAGAGCCCTCCCCCATCCACACTGCACCCCACCCCAAGACCTCCCACAGCTCTGAAAATGCCCAGGTTCCCTGGGTTTCTAATAGTTTCTCCAGCACGCCACTCCAGTTGCAGGGAAAATGGAAAATCCCGAAGAGAAAAACCAGCAGTCCCAGCCTGACCTGTCTTGCTGGCGGGATAGGGGCAAAGGCATTCTTGGCGACAGCCTGTGCCAGGAACCCACTGGGCCCCTCACCAGGCAGCAGCTAGAGCCCCAGGGCCAGACAGTTACAGAAATAGAGAATGAAGGGGAGGAGGTGAAGTCAGGCTCCAAGGGTCCCCTCCAGTCCCCTCAACCCTCAGCAGTAGTCTCCCTCCTCTTGCTGCCTCATTGCAGGAAAGATGACACAAAGAATGCTGGGGCTCTGGCAGGGCTGAGGGTGGGGGAACAGCACCTGCTAAATCCCATTTCCACGCAGCAATGATGAGCCACAGCCAGGGTTCCCGTGAAGAATATAAATATATTTTAGAAGCTGCCTGTGCACTTCGGGGTGAAGAGCCAGCAGAGAGGGCCCCATGCCAGCCAGCCTGCCCACCTCCTCTATGACCTGCCTCCTACATCTCTCCACAGACCCACCCAGCCCCCTTCTGTCCTACTAGGCTCCAGGACAAGGATCAAGAGAGGTCTCCAGGGAGATACGGGGAACGTCTCAGGGACCAGGTGGCAGTGGCAGGAGTAGCAGCAGCATGCTCTCATCTCCAGCCTGGCATCTTGGGGCCTTCTTCACAGGAGTGGGAATGTGTGTGGGAAAGGGGCTGGGGAGGACAGAGGCACTTCCAGAGTCAACCCAGAGCCTGGAATCAGGGGTCTGGAGGGTGCAGGGACCCCACACGCCCTGTTCCACCCTTTCCTGTCCATCCCAGACCTACTCAATTCCTACAGTGCCAAAGAAAATGGGCCACATGAGGGCTGGTGACAAGGGCACATGGGAGGTGGAGGCAGAGGACGAGGGAGGGAGGGGTGACTGCCCTATGGCAGTGCCTCTGCAACCCCTCCCTCTCCTCAGCCCCGGCACCACTACAATCAGGGAGGGCCAAAGGGGCAGCAGGCTCACAGAAGGCAGGAAACCCAAGGAGGGCAGGTGGCCTCAGCAGCCCTTCTGGCCACTTGGGCCAGGCCTGCCACTAACAGCCCAGCAGCTCCAAGCGCAGGGTGATGCGATTATGCCAGGCCACGGGCAGGATGCGCACAAAGCGAGCCAGGATGGGCGTCTCGAACACGTTCTTCTTGTGAGAGTTGTTGTCTGAGTTGCCAGGGAAGATCTAGAAGCAGAGACAGTGTCAGGGGAGCCCCAGAGCCAGCCCCCAACCCCTCAGAGTGCCAGGCCAAACTCCTCGGGAAGCAGGGAGGGACGGGAAAGGGAAGGCAGCAGTCCAGATGCCCACCTTGCTCTTGCCAGTCCTGGGATCCTTGTACTCAGTCCATGTCATGCCATCATTACTATAGGCCACCTTGTAGGATGCCACATACTGAATGCTGCCAAAGTCTCGGGCCCCCTGGGTGATGATGCCCGTCACTTCCCTCTGGGAGCCCAGATCGACCTACAGAAGAAAACAACCATATGTTTTTTGCTTGAACCCTCTCCAGGAAGGTAGAAAGGCACAGGCACACCTGGGGCATAAATTCTAGTTGTAGGAAAAGGTATTTTACATGGTTAAGCCTATTCTTCAGCTATAAAATAAGCATAAACAATGCCACCTACTTTGCCACACATGCCATGAGGCCCCTCACTGCAGCAGAGCTCCTATTCAGGGTTTAGACCCTGGCCAACCCTGCCTCAGACCTGCACTGGGGTGTCCTGGGAAGAGGGACAAGGAAAGCTGTAACCTACAGGGGTATGTACTGCTCCAAAGGCCCCAGGGGCTGCCCACAGACCAGGGTGGCCCAAAAGGAGGCCAGACGCAGGCAGCTCCCCAGGAACCCAACTCCATGAGCGCTCAAAGGGCCCAGAAACAAGCCTCCTACCCCAAACCCCTGACCACCAGGAACCCACCAGCTGCCCCTGGACAGGCAGTTCCGGGGTCTAGGTTGCAGACTCAATTCAATATCAACCAGCAAGCAAGCCCCAGGCAAATCCTCATCCTTCCAGAATTCAATTTCCTTATCTATAAAACAAGCTCAGTTTTCCATGACTCTTGTGTTTCCCAGTTATCAGTGAAGTACAAGGGCTGCCCCACAGGGTTCTCAGACATGAAGTCAGAGAAGACACTCTGTGCTCAAGGGGAGAGGTCCCTGGTTCAGCGCCCGTAGCAGTGGTTACGGCGCCAGCCACATACACTGAGGCTGGCGGGTTCAAACCCAGCCCAGGCCAGCTAAACAACAATGACAACTACAACAAAAAATATCTGGGAGTTGTGGTGGTCACCTGTAGTCTCAGCTAATTGGGAGGCTGAGGCAAGAGAATCGCTTGAGCCCAAGAGTATGAGGTTGCTGGGAGCTGTGACACCACAGAACTCTACCGAGGGCGACATAGTGAAACTGTCTCAAAAAAAAAGGGGGGGGGGGGGTGAGGTCCTAAGATGCATGGGTCAGGTCTCCCTCCTTCGTCCTGCCATATTGTCCACAGACTGTGTTTTGTCAACCCTATGGCAAATGAAGAAGGTAGCTCTGCCCTTACACACACACACCCTGGGGGACCTTGGTGGAAGCAGGATCAGGACAAAAGTGAGTCAGATGAGAGGAAGAAAAAGAAAAGCCAAAGAAAAATAAGCCTTTTTAGAAACTCTTTTGTGGAGCAGAAGCCTGGGGCAGGGGGAGAAGTCAAAGATATGGCAGCCCACCCAACCCCACTGACCCCAGCCCTACATACGAAGAGGGGCCTGACCCACCTGCAACCACTCAGAGGCATTGTTGCTCGCAGCAGTCCAGGCATTGAACTTGCCCTGATAGTCCAGCCTTGCGTAGAAGGGGTACCAGCTGAAGGCCTGCACACCCCAGGTCTTGTAGGTGCTGGAGGCCTTGACCTGCTTGTCAAGGATGATGTTGTCCTTCAGGCCCAAGGGTTCGGCGCATCCTGCCAGCAAGGGGGGCTGTCACCCAGATCTAGGATCCATAGCTCCCAATGATAAAAAGGGAAGAACTCTGTGGATCCTGACTGGCCCCTGGCATCCTCTTGAACACAGAAAGAAGCTCCATCTGCCTTGCAGAGTCAACTGTTCTGCTCCCTCTCTGCCTGCCCTGCCAGCACCTCTCTCAGCCAGCTGGGCTCAGCTCCCACCCCTCCCCTCTCCCTCACCCTAAACTTCACACCCACCAGCCAATCCTTCTCTCTCTGAAGGAGGGAAGCCCCTGTTCCACCTCCTCCCACCCTTTTCCAAGGTCTGACCTACAAGGCACCTCCTCCAAGAAGCCTGCCCCAACCACTTCACTTGGCCAGGACTCCTTTGTCTGGACTCCCCGCACACCCTCCATCAGTGCTATGGACAGCTCCTATCTACAGCTGTTCAGTGCTTATGTCGCTCATGTAATCTACCACCTGAACAAAGTAAGAATTAGTAACCCTGTGGCACACATAACCAAGGCTAAGGGACGTTAAGCATCATGCTCAAGTCTCTCTCTCTCTCCACCCACACACACACACACACACACACTAACCATGAGGCCACACTGTGACATCATCAGCATTGCCTCTACCACCCACACACCCCACCCAGACCATGATGGCTTGCCTGGTGATCACCGCACAGTGGCCACGAAGCTATTCATGCCTTCTAGCAGCTTGAAGTCAGAGAACTGGGAGAAGTCCTGGAGCTCAGGAACATTCCTTTATCAATCTTTCAACAGCCCTCCCCTTGAAGTGTCTCCCAGGGGGCCTTTGTATACTCAGCAAATGTTTCTGAGGTGCTGTCACATAGGCCTATGAGGACTGGCCTTTGTCTCACTCAGGCCTGCCCCAAACAGGAATGTGCTGGGCCTGTTTTGCACTGTTCTCTGCACCTGCATGTGGCCAGAACCGCTGGGGATGGGAAGAGACAGCGCTCCCAAGAGAAGGGTGGGTGTGCCTTCCACGGGCAGAACCCCTACTCCACAAGTGTCTGTCTCTGTGGGGAGTAGAGGATGGGAGGCAATGGGCCTAGACAGCTACACTGTCATGCACAGCAGGTTACACTGAAGGATGCTTCTCAGCACTCGGGACACTTGCACCCTTGCCACTCCTGACATTTGCCTTCCAGATTGTGCTGCTGATGCCTGTCAATACCTGACCAGCCAGGGAATTCACCCTCCTCCCAAAACACAGGCCACTGGGCTGAGAGCTGGGTGTCCCTTAGCTCCAGAACATGGGAGGCCTGGAACAGCTTTGCAGAGGACACCAATTCTGCAGGCCAGCTACAGATCATCTGCCTCTAGGTCACGCCCTCTCCCTCTGGGTCTCCCCAGAAAATCAAATAGGTCAGGTAGGTCAGAAAGGCCAAGACTCTCAGCTCTAGCACTCTGAGAAGCCCCTTCCCCTCTCTGGGCCTAATTCTCCCCATCTGTAACATGAGCTACTAGAGCGGTACCCCTCACAGACCACCTGGGGGTCTTGTTAAAATAAAGACTCTGTTTCAGCAGGTCTAGGGTAGGGCTAGAGTCCATTTCTAGGCAGCTCCTAGGTGATACTGACACTATACTTGCTGGTCCTCACCCACCAGCCTACCCCTCAGCTATAGGTTCCAACTCCAGCGGCTTCCTTCAATAGGCCCCAGGGCCTTTGCACTTACACCAATTCCTAGCCTGGAATGCTCTACCCAAGTTCTTTATGTGGCTGGCTCTCCATCATTCAAGCCTCGATTCAAAGGCTATCCTGGCAAAGAAGTCCCTATGGCAGCCCTTCTTTTATCAAGTCACCCTCAAACACAACACCCAACTTTTCTTCAGAGCTCCTTCTGCTTTCTGACCTTTAATCTGCTCCTTGCCTCATATCTACCTCCCTCAGTGAAATATAAATTCCACAAGGTCAAGAATCTCACCTGTATTGTTCCCTAGAACCAACTACTCAAGGGGTGCTTAATAAACACCTTCACAGGGCAGCGCCCATAGCTCTGTAGGTAGGGCACCAGCCACATATACCCAGGCTGGCAGGTTCAAATCCAGCCCAGGCCTGCTAAACAACAATGACAAGTGCAAAAAAAAAAAAAAAGCTGGGTGTTGTGGCAGGTGCCTGTAGTCCTAGCTACTTGGGAGGCTGAGGCAAGAGAATCACTTAAGCCCAAGAGTTTGAGGTTGCTGTGAGCTGTGATGCCACTGCACTCTACTGAGGGCAACAAAGTGAGACTCTGTCTCAAAAAATAAATAAATAAAAATTAATAAATAAAATAAACACCTTCACAGATGTCTATGAAGTTAAATAATTAATTGATTCACCAAAGACACCATGCCTGCCTGCAAAGAGGAATCCATCCTGTGAGTTCCTGGGTACATTCTGCTCTCAGCCCCACCCCCACCCCCCCACCCCCACACACACACACGTGCATGCACACATGAACACACGCGCGCATGCGCACACGCACACACGCACACGCACACACACACACCAACATTCTCCCCAGTCGACCAGAGTGCCTATCAGGAAAGGAGTCCGTCCAGACCTTGAGGGAAGCAGCCAGGCCAGCTTTGCTTCCTGCATTTGCACCCTCAGTCACAGCCCTCTCTTGGCTGTAAGGGGAGCCAGCTGAGACAAAAGCACGTGGCAACTTTAACAACCCAAGACTTTAGGCTGAAATAGCACATGGTTAGGGACTCCCTCAGGTCTGAGAGAATCGCACAGACCTGGCTCTTTCCTTTACCAGTTGGCTAAACTTCATTTTAGCAGAAGGCAGTCTTTCATTCTCCACTGAAACAGTAAGACTCTAAAAGCAGTGAGCATGCCAAAGAAGCACACCACCTTAGATTCAAACATTGCTCAGTGGTTATGGCACCAGCCACATACACCAAGGCTGATGGGTTTGAACCCAGCCCGGGCCAGCTTAACAACGATTACAACTGCAACAAAAAATAGCTGTGTGTTGTGGCGGATGCCTGTAGTCCCAGCTACTTGGGAGGCTGAGGCAAGAGAATCACTGAAGCCCAAGAGTTTGATGTTGCTGTGAGCTGTGATGCCACAGCACTCTACCCAGGGCAACATAGTGAGACTGTGTCTCAAAAAGAAAAAAAAAAAAAAACAAGTTAAATCCAACCAGGCACAGAACTCAGCTCTGGGGGGATATTCAGTGGTGTCTGAAATGGGATGACAGGAACAGACAGCACAGATGAGAAAAGGGGACACAGAAGGGTAGATCTGGGGGTAAGACAAAAAAAAGCAGCAAGAGATCCCTCCTCTATGCAGCTTTGCCCAGCAAGCCTACAGTTCCACTTGTGGCCAGTATGTGGCACTGTGGCTGCACAGAGAGGTGACTAGTCAGGCATCAGGTGAGAATTGGGCTGGGCAAGGTAGGGTTCACAGCCCAAACCCTGCACCATGGGGCCATAAAAACTCACTTCTCCAGTGGTGAGGTTTTCCTGGCTCCCCAGAAAACTTATCCCCTTCTGATCCCCCATTTCTCCATCTGGGAATATCTTTGGCCTTGAACTCCTAGGTTCAAGCAGCCCTTCTGCCTCAATCCTCCTGCCTCAGCATCCCAAAGCACTAGGATCCCCTGCTCTGGGCCAGGGAATCTCTTTGGAAAGAGCAACAGGAAGCTCCAGCTCCAAACCCCCTGGTCCTAGAAGCCCCCATGTTTCTCTGAGAGCAGATTATAAGAAATTTGGCAGGTAAAGTGTTGGATGGGTGAGGTCAGAAGCCCCAGAGACCTAAACCAAGTTTTAATACCTAGCAGCTATGTATCCTTAATAAATAGTTTATCTGTGTCTCCATTCATTCACTCATATCCTTAATAAATAGTTTATCTGTGTCTCCATTCATTCACTCATGAAACATGTATTGAGTACCAGACACTGTTCTAGGCACTGGGAATACTGCAGTGATCGAAACAGTCTCTGCCCTCATGAACATCTGCAAAACAGAACTAATGATATATGTTTTAGAAGCTATAAAACCCAACCAACATAAACAAAAATACTTTGAAAACTTAAGTGATGTATTGTGTTTTTCTCTACTGACCAGAATGCCCAGGACCATCAGTGAGCCAACAACAGATCTACAACAGCCAGATGATCCTCTGTGTGAGCTTCCTGTGCAAGCCCAGATCCCCAGGCCTCATTGCTGCCCTACCCTGCTCAGCATGGCTAAGACAAGAGAGATAGGGAAGGCCACAGACCCCCACACTCACCATTCAACTCACAGCCAAGGAGCTCAAACCGCAGGGTGCAGGCCCATTGGCATAGCACAGGTAGCAGCCTCACATACTGTGCCTCCACGGGGGTCTTAAATAGGTTGTACTTCAGGCCATTGTTGTCCACATTACCCATAAACACCTAGAAGGGAAGAGGAAGACTGAAAGGAATGGGTCCCCATGGGCAGTCCCCTTTTGCCCTCTAGACCTAGGAGGCAGAGGTGGGGTTGGGGGTGAAGAGGATTTAGCAGAGCCAGCAGGGGCTAAGCAGCAGCCCTTCCTTTGGCCACCCCACAGCCCTACCCTCAACAAAATGGATCCTCCTCTTCACACTTTCCTTGGTCATCATGGGGCCTACATCATGTTGTCTTTCACATAAGGTCATCCATAACCTATTGGAGGCCTCTGTGCAAAGCAGGAAAGGGGACTCCTGTCTCAAAATGTTTTATTATGACAGTTTTCTGACAGAAGTCCACAAATGGACAATGTCTGTATTGTGAATGGTACCCATTTAGTAATGGCATCCTTGAACAGTATACAACCTGTACAACAGTACATGGTAGCCCTGAAGGCTCAGAATGAAACCCAGCTCCACCACCACTACCACCCAACAGGTTATCATACCATTTTGAGTCTTGCCATTCTCATCCATGAAGTGGGACTATCACTCATTCCCACAAAACAATGGGCACAATCTGGGTTCCCAATTTCTGGAAATCAAGATGCACCTGAAGACCCACCTCAAGGCCAATCACCTAAAGTACTCTCACCTTGTTGGGGGTCCTAAGTCAGTGCTAAAACCCTAGAGCAGGCCGGCACCTGTGGCTCAAAGGAGTAGGGCGCCAGCCCCATATGCCAGAGGAGGTGGGTTCAAACCCAGCCCCGGCCAAAAACTGCAAAAAAAAAAAAAAAAAACCTAGACCAGCAGCTCTCAACCTGTGGGTCGCAACCCCTTTTAACCGCATTAAAGGGTCGCGGCATTGGGAAGGTTCAGAATCACTGCCCTGGACAGTGCCGACCACAACCCTTCTTTAGGGCCCCAACAAACCCCACCTTGTCTCCTAAGGTCTCTGTATCCTGGATGACTGTGAATTTGTATCCATCAACGCTGTAGGCCACCTTGAAGGTCTTCAGGTACTCATGAGTACCCGCACGGCTGGCTCCCTGCGTCACCACACCCGTCACCCACATCTTCCGCAGCAGGTTTACCTGGACCCGGGGTGAGAGAGGGTACCCTCATCTGTATTCTTTCCAGTGAAGATGCTGGCACATTCATCTTCCCTTCTCCTCTCCCATATCCTCACCCCAAGGCCAACCCCTCTCCATACCTGGATCCAGGGGTTCTTATCGTAGTTGCTGGCCGTCCAGGCATTGACGATGCCTGTACGGTGCAGACGGGCAAGTTCTGGGCCCCAGCGCTGCAAACCCAAGAAGCCCAAGTGCACAGATGAGGCAGAGATCTGTGAGTCAGCGATGGCGCCCCCCTCCATGCCCACAGGCGTAGCACATCCTGACAGGACGGAAAAGGCAGTTAGGGGTTACCCAAGCAGGTTCTAGGGCCCAGCTGGGACCCAGGGAGTGAGAGAATAAGTAAGACCATGTGGCCTCTGCCAAGGACTGAGGCCCAGAGAGAACCTCAGAAGTTCACCCAGAGCGCAGAGATCACAAAGGAACAATGTGAATGCCCAAGGGGAGGTATCAACGAAAGGTGCGTGGCAAGGTGTAGTGGGGGGGGGGGCAGGGCAGAGTCATAGGGTGCTGGGACCCAGGCCACGATGCCACTCATGAGAGGTGGAGTCCTCTGCAGGCCGTGGTAGGTGGTCTTGCTCTTACAGGGCACTGAGCAGCAGTTATTCTCGTGTGCGGGTGGGACTGGTCGGGGAGAATACCATGTGACTTCTCTTCCTACCATCTCCACCCCACCAGGGAGGGTTACCCTCCTCAGCTCAGCCCCTGGCTTCCTTTGAAGGGTGGCTTTGGGAGAAAGGGTACCTTGAACAGCAGTGAACAGTATCTGCATTGCACGCAAAGCAATAAACAAATCTGCCTGGAGTTTTCTAGAATCCCAGTGGCAGGCATTCTCTGGGTAGGGCATAAATACCATTCTGTTTTCCCTCATGGTATATGTGCCCTATCTTTGCACCATCCACCTGCAGGCCCTCACCCAGCCAGCCGTTAGTGAATGTGCCCCTGACCAATGCCCCCATCCTCTTCACCGTTGTCCCAGCAGTGTGATCCCAGGGGCTCACAACAGCTGCCAGGTCCTCCTACAGACAGTCTTGCTTTCCCTTTACGGATCTCCTCTTGGTATAAGCCTGGGCCTTCCAGTGGCCAAGCAGAGAACCCAGGGACAAATCTATTCTTCCTCCCACAACCCCAGGCTCAGGCTGAGCTCAGTGCTGCGCAGGAAGAGGGAAAAGAAAGTGCAGAGTGAGGCCAGACACCCCAGATCAGAGCCGGCTAGTGGCTGATCATAGATATGACTCCAGTCTGCCTCCAAGAGTCTCCTCACCCCTGACTACTCACACCCCAAGGAACCCAAATGTATGTTCTTTAGGCCTGTGGGGTCCTTGGCTCTGAGGAAACATATCACATGACAAATAAGGAAGGGCTGCAAAGGTCCATCTCGGGCTTGGGCTTCCTTGTGCCTGTGTGGTCATCCCCTGCCCTCCTCCCCAGGTCAGATGGGTAATTCTAACTCAGGTTCACCATGGTTATCTGGGTACCCAGCACAATAATTAGCAGGCTCACCTGGCCCCACCTAGGTTCTGTCTGCCTTAGCAATCCCTTTCCCCCACATCCTTCCTCTAGTATTTTGAACCCATTTAGCTTTAGCCCAGGGCCCAAGGGCCCTGCCTCCTCTGAGGAAAGGGCATCCCAGGCGTTTCAGCGGCTCTTCCCCCTGGGCCCTCAGTCCCACCCAGCTGGCTCCAGCTCTCCCTTCTCCTTCTATGGGCCATCACCTGAAGGAGGGCAAGATGCTCAGCCACTACCTGCTGGACTGCAGACCTGTGATGTCCCACACACACATACTCCACCCATCCCTGGGTCAGACTGTGTCCCAGTGTGGCTAGGAACACAGGAGGGAAGGACTCTGATCCCTGGGTCAGACTGTATTCCAGTGTGGCTAGGAATACAAGAGGGAGGGACTCTGGCTGGGCCAAGAGGGAAGACAGAGTGGAGAGCCACTGTGGGCAATGTCAACTGGGCACCCCACCCAGGGCTGTTCTATGGCTGAGTGGATAACCAAGCAGGTCAAGCAGGGACAGCCACTCTGCACACCCAGGGCCTCTGACCAACTGACCATGAGGGGACAACCCAGCCTGCCTAGGCCTTCCCCTCCTTCCCAAACTCTGTGATGAGGCCACAGCTCAAACCTGGGCCAGGAACTGTCAGCCAATGAGGCCACGCCTGATTTACTGAGTTCATTTGGCCCCAAAATAGTAAGAATACATTTGTTTTCCCCTCTTAGGTAAAGGAAAAAAAACCCAAGACTTAACCCTAATGGTGACTCAGGAAACAGTACTCCCATGATCTCAGGGTTGACCACAGCCCCTCACGGTCCCACAGTGACATCAGGCCTGCCCTGCAATCCCAGGAGAGAGGGCCAGGTAGAAAGAAGCCTGTGGAGGGACAAGAGGACCCTCCCCACCACTTGGCCTAACTGAGGCTCTGTCCCTCCCTTGACCTCTCCAGAGGTGGCCCCGACACAGGGAATAAAGCCAGGTCATGGCCCATGCCACCAGGACTGTATCTCAAGGTCTGCCCCGGAAGCAGGTACCCCCAGATACTCACTGTCATCACAATGGGTGCCCACGTAGCCCTGAGTACATATGCAGGCATACGGGGTAAAGACATCCCCTCGCCGATCGTCGCCAGTCACCCGGCATTCACCACCATTGTGGCAAGGGTTTGGAGAACAGGGATCTGTGGACAGAGAGGCAGGTAAGATGAGCAGGTGATTAAGGAGCTGGGGACAAGCAGGTAGTCCTAGCCCAACCATCCAAACTCAGCCCACCGTCTCCTCCCTCCCCCAGTCTGCCTGACAGAGCATGGGCCAGCCTGGTGCCAAGGAGGGGGATATGTAGGAAAATGGGCCCAAATAAGGAAAATGACCAGCTTTCCAAATGGCCCAGGGGCATCCAGAAAAAAGCTGGCTGACAATGGGAGAGGTGTTGGGGACCACTGCCCACTTTGGGAGGGGCTAGAAGTTTGGGGTGTGAAGAAGAAGTCAAAACCCAGGGCAGGATTCTTCTCAGTCTCGTTGCAAATGAGGCCCGTGAAGCCTTCGAGGCAGAAGCAGTGGAAGGAGGCATTGTCCCGGCCCACCAGGCAGGTTCCACCATTCAGGCAGGGGCTGGAGTCACAGAGGTCACCTGCAACGGGCAGCCCTCACTCAGAAACAACATGGCGATCACTCAGTAACATCTGCAGGGCCAATATGTGGGCGCTGAGTCCCTGAGATAGAGAAATCAGGAGCAGCCCAGGCCTCGAGAAGCTGAAGGGAAAGAAGCAGGAAGTCAACAGAGGAGGAAGAGGTGCCGGAAGAGCTGCACAGATGGCCACTGTAGATCGGATTTCCAAGAAGACAGAAACTTTTCAGAGAAGGGGAGATTTGAGCTGGGTCTAAAAGACAGAGTGGAAAGGTACCAGGCTGGGGAATAAGGAAAGAACGTTCTAGGAAAAGCAGAAGAACCAGGTATGTTGGAGAACAGTGAGATGTGGCTGTTAGGGTAGGTTGGGGGCAGACTGCAAGGGACTTTAAAGTGACAAGTTTAGATGTTTCATCCTGCAGACCAGTAGCCTTTTTTTTTTTTTGAGACAGAGTTTCACTTTGTCGCCATCAGTAGAGTGCCGTGGGGTCACAGCTCACAGCAACCTCCAACTCTTGGGCTTAGGCCATTCTCTCGCCTCAGCCTCCTGAGCAGCTGGGACTACAGGCACGCGCCACAACACCCAGCTATTTTTTTGTTGCAGTTTTGGCTGGGGCTGGGTTTGAACCCACCACCCCTGGTTTATGGGGCCGGGGCCCTACTCACTGAGTCACAGGCGGCACCTAGACCAGTAGCTTTCAACCTTGCTTCAGCCTCTTCACCATTGTTGGGGGTGGGGGCACAAGAAACATAGAAGGTCTCCAGTGTGAGGTGGGAGTGGGGAAGCCAGTACCAATTCTGAGAAGAAGGGTGAAAGGCCAGGCACAGATGCTAATGGCTCCCCTGGGGTACAGAGGGTCTGTTTGCTGCAGACATATCCCTGTGACTTCAGGGTGGAAATCCTCTCAAGAGAGCAGAGGGGGCTTGGCACTGGCGCCTGTAGCTTAAGCGGCTAAACCACCAGCTACATACACCAGAGCTGGTGGGTTCAAATACGGCCCGGGCCTGCTCAACAATGACCACTACAACCAAAAAATAGCCAGGCATTGTGGCAGGTACCTGTAGTACCAGCTACTCAGGAGGCTGAGGCAAGAGAATCTCTTAAGCCCAGGAGTTGGAGGTTGCTGTGAGCTATGACACCACAACACTCTACCCAGGGCGATAGCTTGAGGCTCTGCCTCAAAAAAAAAAAAAAAAGGCAGAGGAGGAAGGCAAGTCAGGACAGAGGGCTGAGGAAGAGGTGGGGGAGGAGGGCTGGGGAGACCACCAGGGCTTCTGGATGGAGGCCTGAGTGACAGATGTGCACCATCAGTCCCGAAGCAGAGCACAGGAGCAGGCTGGGGCCAAACTGCATGTACAGCAGCCAAGCGGCTCCCAAATCCTATCCCCATCCCCATGCCCATAGGAAAGGAGTCCCTTGAAGGTGGGTTTCTGGCTCATTCCCTCAGAAGCCCACCTTACCCCAGCCCATCCACAGTCTCTTACTCTGGTGCCAACCAGTGAACCACAGCCTACAGGGTGGGCAGGGTGCAAGAACGGTCTTCTAGCTGTCCTTAACACCCAACACCCAAATCCTTCATTTGGACTAAGACATGAGAGAAACCTTTTTTCCTCCCGTCCTGAAATCCCAAAGCCCCCACAGAGGCCACTAGCTCCACGGAAGGCAACACCATTAATGAGCCCTCAGAGTTCCACCGCAGCGGACAGGGCCTCAGGAGCTTAAGGCAGCTCCCAGCAGGCTGTTAGTCACTGGCTCTAAATAGCAGCTTAATCTCCACCTCTGACCTGGCCAGCAGCAGGCAATGGCAGACAGAGACTGGGGAATGGACTCTTCCTCCCCCTCCCAACCATACGGGCCTCCTATATTGTCCCAGGGCAAAATGGGCCAGTGGGGAAAAGGGAAGATGAAAGGTGTTGCCCACCTGGCCAGGCCTAGGTGAAGGAACTGGCTCACGTGTGTAAGACAGCCATGGTGCTTCTCTTTCCCAGGAAAAGTCAGATCACTGCAAAACCACCTTCAAGGGTCCTACTCTTTGGGAGACTTACCCCTGGGACATTTGACCAAGGCTCAGGTCGAGGGGACAGAAAGTAGGAATAGAAAGGTACTGTGAAAACCCACCCCTTCAGGGTGGCTGCTAAGGACCAGCACCTCCCGTGTGCACGGGGCTTGGAGCACTCTCAAGAGTTCAACTCCAGCCCTGGGGGGCCACAGAACAGTTAAGTGCTGGGGCCCAATTGTGGCCTCCCTCGCTTCAGTCTGTCCCATTTCTACCGAAAAAATGATGGCGAGGATGACTGACCGCCCCCCCAATGCGCGCCGCTTCTCCAGCGGCCCCTCGGTGAGGGAATCCCCACGTCCAGCCCCAGGAGGCCAGCGGCGGGGGAGGACCCGGGAAGATACACAGTCTCCAAGGCCGCGGCAGGGAGGGATCGGACCGCCCCGCCGGCAGGCAGCCCTAGTCCAAGCTCCTCCCAACCTAAGCCCCTCTGGGCCCCACCTAGAGCCCGAGCGCTTTCCACCGACGCCCCCAGCCCTCCCCTTAGCTGGCCAGGCACAGACAGGAGGGGTCGCAAAAGTCCAATGAACTGTCCAGCCGTTGAAAGTTGGCTTTAGAAAATTTATGACCACAAGAGTCCTACAATCTTCCAGTGGAAGGAGTTCGAGAGTCAAACACCGCTCCACGGCTTCATTGTACAGACGGGAAAAGAGAGGTCCGACACAGCGGATTCCTTTGTTATGTGTAAGCCGCATCCCCGGGGAGAGCAGGGCTGTCACCCTGGGTCCCAAGCCCCCGCCCAACGCGCCAGCCTCCATCACGGCCCCAAAGCCCGGCGCGGGACAGCAGGGAAGGCCGCGCACCCCCAACCCCTCCGGAGGCTGCGGTAGAAATGGCCCCTCGGCGCGGCTCTGTAGCTCGGGCCAAGTTTGTCCGCAACGGAGGCGGCGGGAGGCGCCCGCGAACTTCCGAGCGGCGCAGAGGAGGGGCGAGCGTGTGGCGGCGCGGCGCACTCACCGGGGGCGGCTCGGAGGCCCGAGGCGCAGAGCAGCGCGCAGCACAGCGCTGCCAGCAGGCGGGAGCCCGGCATGCTGCGGAGCGCTGGATGCGGGCGCAGGGAGGGAGCGCTTGGCTGTTCAGACTACGGAGTTTTCGCTGCTTGGTCTCCGCGACCGGAATAAATCCCACAGCTCAGCACCGCCCACCCGCCGTGTGCCCCGCCCAGGCTTGCGGGAGGCGGCCCCGGGGCGGGGCTCCGCGGCCTGGGAAGGAACCCGCCGAAAGGAATGGAAGGGTCAGCGGCGTCCGCCTCTCACCTCGGCATCCGGCCGGGTCCCTGGTCCTGAGTAGATTGGGCCAGGAAGGGCTCAGAAGGAGTTAAGGAGATTTTTTTGTAGATTTAAGCAAAGATGGTAAACCTTATTCATAATCAGAGAAATGCAAATTAAGACTCCAAGGGGTACCATGTTTCACTTCTCAAGTAGACAAGTACCAAGATGTTAACACGGCGGCTGGAGGCTGTGCGGACAGGTCCAAACACGCTTTGTGGAAGAGCTATACATTGGCTCGACTTCTCTAGATAGCTATTTGGTAATACCTGTCAAATAGCAGACAAATGCTGACACCGTGAGACCTAGCATTTCCACTTACAGGTATTCATTTTACCCACATATGTTCAAAAGTGTCATAGCAGCACCGTTAGAAATAGTAAAAGACTAAAAAACTAATCGGAAAACTTTTTCTGTGAAGGGCCAAGTAGAAAATATTTTAGGATTTGTAGGACATAAGGTCTCTGTGGCAACTATTCGCCTGTGCCCTGGTAGCAGGAAAGGAGCCATCCACAATAAAATATATATGGAAATGGGCTCATGGTTGCCTAAGAGGAGGGAAACCAGAGTGAGTCTGTCACAGTTGACTATTTACTAAGTGATTCTTTTTTATCGTGTGCAAATACTACCGTTTACTAGTCAGACTAGCAAACAAAAAAAAAGAACAGTCACACATCTCCCCTACTGGCTAGGTTGAGACTTAGGTTGGGAGGTTGGAACTAGAGTCCATTGGCAGAAGGCCCTTCTTTGAAACTGTTCAGAAGGGAGAAAACTAGTCCAATCAACTTGGTCACCAAAATAGATTAGATAATATCTAACAGCCCTTCATGATGAGATACTCAATAAACTAGGAGTAAAAGGGAGCTTCCTGGTTTGGCGCCTGTATGTAGCTCAGCAGCTAGGGCACCAGCCACATACACCAGAGCTGGTGGGTTCAAACAGGGCCTGTCAAACAACAATGACAACTACAACCAAAAAAAAAAAAAAAAAAATAGCTGGACATTGTGGCATGTGCCTATAGTTCCAGCTACTTGGGAGGCTGAGGCAAGAGAATTGCTTAAGCCAAGAGTTTGATATTGTTGTAAACTGTGACGCCACGGGCACTCTACCCAGGGCGACATAATGAGATTCTGTCTCAAGTTAAAAAAACAAAATAAAAAGGGAGTTTCCTCAGCCTGATTTTTAAAAATCTATGGAAAAACCCACAGCTAACGTCATACTTAATGGTTACCTTAAAATCAGGAAGAAGACTAGGCAGTCTCCTCTTGTCACTTTTATTCAACACTATACTGAAGGTTCTAGCCAAAACAATTAGGCGAAAAACAAAATCCAGATTGGAAAGGAGGAAGTAAAACTATCTCTCACCTCGGCATCCAGCCAGGTTCCCAGATGATATGGTCTTGTATAGTAAAAAAAAAAAACCCTAAAGAATACACAGAGAGACAGAGACAACTATTAAAGGATTAAAGGTAATAAATGCATTAAGCAAGGTTGTAGGATATATGATATACAAAAATCGGTTGTGTATCTTTTTTCTTTCTTTCTTTTTTTTTTTTTGCAGTTTTTGGCCAGGGCTGGATTCGAACCCGCCACCTCTGGCATATGGGGCCGGTGCCCCACTCCACTGAGCCACAGGAGCCACCCTTGTATTTCTTATATTAGAAATGGATAATCCTGCGATGACTGTCCAGAGTCCGCAGCCGAAGATCCCACAGAAGCCAAGTGGCCATGGCCTACCACAGCTTCCTGGTGGAGCCTATCAGCTGCCATGCCTATAGAGAATTGATATATGGCCACCCAAATGGCCATCTGCCCAAACAACCATGAAGTGCACATCAATGAGAAGAGTGGGGCTAAGTGGACCAAGGTGCATGAGCTCAAGGAGCACAATGGGCAGGTGACAGGCATCGACTGGACTCCTGAGAGTAACCGCATGGTGACCTGCGGCACAGACCACAATGCCTACGTGTGAACACTGAAGGGCCACACATGGAAGCCTACCCTGGTCATCCTGCCGATCAACAGGGCTGCCTGCTGTGTGCACTGGGGCTCCAATGAGAACAAATTTGAGGTGGACAGTGGCTCCTGTGTCATCTCCATCTGTTATTTTGAGCAGGACAATGACTGTTGGGTGTGCAAGCACATCAAGAAGCCCATCCACTCCACTGTTCTAAGCCTAGACTGGCACCCCAACAACATGCTCCTGGCTGCAGGCTCCTGTGACTTCAAGTGCCAGATCTTCTCAAGCCTACATCAAGAAGGTGGAGGAGAAGCTGGCACCCACACCATGGGGCTCCAAGATGCCCTTTGGGGAGCTGATGTTTGAATCCAGCAGTAGCTGTGGCTGGGTGCATGGCGTCTGCTTCTCAGCCAGCGGGAGCCGTGTGGCCTGGGTCAGTCATGACAGCACTGTGTGCCTGGCTGATGCCAACAAGAAGATGGCTGTTGCAACCCTGGCCTCTGAAACGCTGCCACTGCTGGCAGTGACCTTCATCACAGAAAACAGCCTGGTGGCAGTGGGCCACAACTGCTTCCCAGTGCTCTTTACCTACGATGGCACAGCAGGGACACTGAGCTTCGGCAGGCAGCTGGCCATGCCCAAGCAGAGCTCTCAGTGGGGCTTGACGGCCCATGAACGCTTCCAGAACCTAGACAAGAAGGCAAGCTCAGAGGGTGGCACATCCTCGGGCGCTGGCCTGGACTCACTGCACAAGAACAGTGTCAGCCAGATCTTGGTGCTCAGTGGGGGCAAAGCCAAGTGCTCACAATTCTGCACCACTGGCATGGATGGCGGCATGAACATTTGGGATGTGAAGAGCTTGGAGTCAGCCTTGAAGGACCTCAACATCAAATGACCCATGAGGAATATGTTGCCTTCATCCCAGCTGCTGGGGAAGTGGGGAGAGGGGATCAGGGAGATTAGGATTGTTTTGCTGAATGTTTCTAGGGTACTAGTATAGGTTACTATAGGGGCTGCTCCTTAAAAGGGAAGGAGACAGGCCTGAAGCAGGGGCTTTGCAGATATCTTACCTAGTCAAGGAACATGTGCCTTTTTCTTTTCTTTTTTTTTTTTTTTTTGCAGTTTCTGGCCGGGGCTGGGTTTGAATCCACCACCTCTGGCATATGGGGCCTGCCCTACTCCTTTGAGCCACAGGTGCCGCCCATGCCTTTTTCTTAAAGGCTTTCATTAATTGTAAAAAATATCCTCAGAGCACTATGCTGGTCATTAATTGCTTCAAAACATGGAGGTAATAAAAATGCAGTGGTGGAAAAAAAAAAAAAAAAGAAATGGATAATCCAAAAATGTAATTAAGAAAACAATCCCATTTACAATAGGATTAAAATGAATAAAATACTTGAAAATAAATTTAACAAAAGAAGTATAAGGCCTGTACACCAAACACTACAAAACATTGTCAAAAGAAATGAAAGGCCTAAGTAAATGGAAAGTTGTTCCCTGTTGATGAGTTGGAAGACTTGGATTGTTAAGATGACAATACTCCCCAAATTGATGTACAGATTCAATATAATCCCTATCAAAATTCCAGCTTCCTTTTTTGCAGAAATTGACAAGATGATCCAAAAATTGATTTGGAAATGCAAGAAACTCGAATAATGGCTGGATACAGTGGCTCACTCCTGTGATCCTAGCACTCTGGGAGTCCAAAGCAGGTGGATTGCCTGAGCTCACAAGTTCAAGACCAGCCTGAGACAGAGCAAGACCCTGTCTCTAAAAACAGCTGGGTGTTGTAGCAGGCACCTGCAGTCCCAGGTACTTGGAAGACTAAGGCAAGAGAATTGCTTGAGCCCACGAGCTTGAGGTTGCTGTGAGCTATGATGCCACCGCACTCTACCCAGGGCAACAAAGTGATACTGTCTCAAAAAAAAAAAAAAAAAGAAAGAAAGAAAGAGAAAAGAAACCCAGAATAGCCAAAACAATCTTAAAAAAAGAACAAAGTTAGAAGACTAACACTTTCAAAACTTACTATAAAGCTATGATAAGTAAAGCTGTGTGTAATAGTAGCATAAAGAGAGATCTGTAAGATAACAGAAGAGAACTGAGAGCCCAAAAATCCATGCAACTATGGTGAGTTGATTTTCAACAAGGCTGCCAAGACAATTCAATGGGAAAAGAATAGCCTTTTATTTATTTACTTTTTAATGGATACCTGAGCCCTGAGAATAGTCTTTTAAACTAATACTTCTGGAACAACTGGACAGCGCTATGCAAAAAAATGAAATTGTGCCCCTATCTCACACTTCATACCAGAATTAACTCAAAGTGAATTAAAGACCTAAATGTAATAGCTAAAACTATAAAACTCAGGAAAAAATAGGCATAAATCTTCATGACTATGGATTAGGCAATGATTTTGGAAATATGACTTCATAATCATAAGGAACCAAAGGAAAAGGTAGATAAATTAAACTTCATCACAATTATATAACTTCTGTACTTCAAATGATACTGTCAAAAAAGTGAAAAGACAAGCTACAGAATGGGAGAAAATATTTGTAAATCACATGTCTAATAAGAGCCTAATATATGAAAAACAAAAAACTCTTATAACTTAACAACAAAAAGACCGCCCAATTAAAAGATAAGAAAAGGTGTCTCAGCACCCATAGCTCAGTGAGTAGGGCGCCAGGTTGGCGGGTTCCAACCTGGCCCAGGCTTGCTTGCTAAACAACAATGACAACTGCAACCAAAAGATAGCTGGGCGTTGCCGTGGGTGCCTATAGTCCCAGCTACGTGGAAGGCTGAGGCAAGAGAATCGCTCAAGCCAAGGAGTTGGAGGTTGCTGTGACGCCACAGCACTCTATGGAGGGTGACAAAGTAAAAGTGTGTCTCAGTAAAAAAAAAAAAAAAAAAAAGATAGGAAAAGGATTTGAATAGACATTTCTCCAAAGAAGATACTCGAATAGCCAATAAACACATGAAGATACATTCACCATCATTTATCAACAGGAAAATGGAAATCAAAACCACATGAGATGGGCAGCATCTGTGGCTCAAAGGGGTAGGGTGCTGGCCCCATATGCCGGAGGTGGTGGGTTCAAATCCAGCCCCAGCCAAAAACTGAAAAAAAAAAAATCTCAAAACCACATGAGATATCATTTCACATACGGTGGCTCATGCCAGGCCTAAACAACAGTATTGATGATAGTTAAATAATTTCCGGACAGTCCTCACGTACACAGGCTGGGCACAGTGGATTTTGATTTTGGGGGGATTTTAGGATATTTGCATATACACAATGAGATATCTTGGGGATGGAAACTAAGTCTATACACGAAATTTATTTGTGTTTTATATACACCTTATACACGTAGCCTAAAAGTAATCTGATAACAGTATTTTAAATGATTCTCTGAATGAAACAAAGTTTGTGTTAAGTATTTGCATGTGGAATTTTTCACTTGTAATGCCATACTGACACTTGAAAAGTTTTGGATTCTGAAGCATTTCAGATTTTTGAATTAGGAATGCTCAACCTTCACCCATACTGGTTTCTCAGTTATGACAAATTCCTGTGGTAATGTAAGGATATGTTCACAATGGGGGAGACTGGCGGGGGGATAGACAGAGACTGCCTGAACTATCTCTGCAAGTTTTCTATAAATACAAGACCATTCTAAAATTTAAATGTTATTTTTTAAAAAAGTCCTTGAGAAAGACACAATCTTGGCTGATTCACCAAGAGAACAAAGGCCAGCATAACTGGGCTGACAAGAGAGAACAGGCGTTGAACCCAACAAGCCTGGAGTCGGACAGGGGCCAGCTCCAGCAGGGCCTTGTCCCCTATGTTTGAATCCTGGTTCCTCTGTGTACTAACTGTAAAATGGAATCATAATAATGCCTTCCTGGTGGTTTCTAGTTTGGACTTCCTATTAACACCTTTATATATGTCTTTTGGTGAACATGTGCCTACATATGTATTGGATATTTACATAGGAATTGCTGAATCACAAGGCATGCACATGCTCAGTATCTACTAGATATTGCCAAATAGTGTTCTAAAGTCCCTGTACCCTTGCAATGGATTTTATGCATTTCTTTTGGATCATAGAATAAAATTCATACTCTTTATCACCCACTCAGTCAACAGAATGTTGAGAAAAAAAAAAAAAAACAGATACAAAAGAATGTGTGTTCTATGACTCCATGCATATAGAGATCAAAGGCAGGCGAAACCAATCAATGGCTTATAAATCAGAATAGTCGTTAGTTACTCTTGGTAGAGGATTAGTGACTGACAGAGGTACAGAGGGGCTCAGGATGCAGATGAGAGGCTGGAAATGCTCTGTTTCTTTATCTGGGGACTAGCCACACGGGTATGTGTACTTTTTAAAAATTCCTCAAAGCATATTCTTATGATTAGTGTAACATTTTGAATACATGTTGCACTTCATGGAAAGTTTAAGAAAATTCTATAGGCCGGGCACAGTGGCTCATGCCTATAATCCTAGCATTCTGGGAAGCCAAGGCAGGTGGATTGCTTGAGCTCAGGAGTTTGAAACCACCCTGAGCAAGAGTGAAACCTCATATCTAAAAATAGCTGGGCATTGTGGTCAGTACTTTTAGTCCCAGCTACTTGGGAGGCTGAGGCAAGAGAACCACTTAAGCCCAAGAGTTGGAGGTTGCTGTGAGCTATGATGCCACAGCACTCTACCGAGGGCAACATAGTGAGAATCTGTCAAAAAAAAAAAAAAAAAAAAAGAATGAGCTATAGGGAAATAAGAAAGAAGCCTAAAACCCAATTGGAAGGCTAGCGCAGTGGTCCAGGAGAGAGACAATAGTTGCTTGGGCCAAGGGTAAAGAAGTTGAGTTGGAAAAAAAATAAGATGAGTATTACATGCATTTAGGAAGACTTGCTGGTGGGTAGGATGTGTGGGGTTAGGCAGGAGAGGAATTGAGGATGCCACCCAGGTTCTGGCCTAAACAGCTAAGTGGATAGTGGCACTTTCATTGAAGTGAATTGCCTGCTACCTATCCATCTCATCTATACCATTTGAGCTCCTTATCTCTAGGACTGAACAGAGAGCCCAGCATGAAGGAAGAACCCCTAAAATATCTGTTGAACAAATGGAATGACTATCCCTCAAGGGTAGAACCAGAAGCAAAGTGTTCAGGTAACAGAAAAGCAGACAAATACAGGACAAGTAAATGCTCTCCCTGGAGCAGAGCTATATGTACAAGAAGGGATAGATCACTGTTGTTGGGGAGTAAGTGACTGGAAACATTTAAACAAAGGACATGTGTAAGGACAGTGAGAGGGACTATGGGGCCAGGTGAAACTCTGAGACATACACCACGTCTACGATGCTGGTTTTCAAGTAGTTGTCAACACTGTCTGACTCCATCAATGTGGGAAGGAGGCAAGAAGGTCTTGGGTCCAGCTTCTCTGCCTCTGCTTTCCATCATTCTCAAATGCAAGTGTCATGTGAACTTGAGCAAAGCAACACAGCAGCCCCAGGCTCACACTCTCCAAATAAATGTGCACCCCCTTTCCTAACCCAAATCCTCCAGACACTCACACATCATAATTTGGGAGCAAATATCCCAGTCCAGGGACAAAACAACTCTCTTTTGTTCCCATTCCAGAGGCCAAGGGCCAGAGTCAGTGCTGAAGAATAAACATGCCTTCAGTTTAACAATGTGAAAGTGTTTTCTTACTGAAATTGAATGGGTTGGCCAAAGTCTGTGGTTCCTTTATGTGACCTCCATATTTAGGTTGGGGCTTCTGTTGACTACTCCTCAATTCCTCGAGTCTGACAACTCCCCCTAAACAGATTACTTTCCTCTTCTTTGAATGCCTGTAGCCCTGACTCATGGAGCCAGCCACCAGTCTCCTATTCACAGTGTGACTATATCTTCTCACCCAATGTGTCTGCTACTCTGAGACAATGGATGTTGTACAAAAAGATTTAGAGGGCAGCGCCTGTGGCTCAGTGGGTGGGGCGCCAGCCCCATATACCGTGGGTGGTGGGTTCAAACCCGGCCTCGGCCAAACTGCAACAAAAAAACAGCCGGGCGTTGTGATGGGTGCCTATAGTCCCAGCTACTAGGGAGCCTGAGGCAAGAGAATCGCCTAAGCCCAGGAGCTGGAGGTTGCTGTAAGCTGTGCGAAGCCAGAGCACTCTACAGAGGGTAGAGACTCTGTCTCTACCAAAAAAAAAAGATTTAGAACCCGTGACCTGGATTCAAGCCAACTTCATATGTTACCTGCCTCATAACATTTGCTGAGCTGCTGATCAGGTTTATTTATTTTATTGATTTAAGGGCCATCTCCTCTCCTCCTTCCCAGATACTGGTCATAGCATCAACTGGCCTAGAGGAGTTCTAGTAGCCTGAATCTGGGGTGGAAAAGGAACACAGCCACACCAGAGCAGGTATTTGTTACGCAGAGTAGGAAGGATGTGGAAGAAATAAATGCCTTAGAAAGATCTCTTTTACAAGGCTCTGCTCAAAGCCTTTTTAACTGGTCCAGCTGGACATCTGGACAACCCATCTCATGCCTGAGTCCTCAGTAAAGCCATTTCCGGAAGAACATCAAGTCCTTTCTTGATAATCAAACCCAAGAAGTGCTGGAGCAGGAGCCAGATGGGGCAGGGTCAAGGGGCAGGCAGTGGACCACAGGTCCGAGGAGATTTGTTGCTGGCCAATCCCTCCACACTCGCCTTCCCACCCAACACACAGCCTGGCCAATTCCTCCCCCTTCTTCATCCCTCATCAGGAAAGGGCCTCTTTTTAAGGGACTGGGAGCCTTTTCAATGCAGAGATCCCTGACCTGTTTGGGAGCTGAGCATCCTTTTTTGTACTTAATGCTCCTTTTTCAAGCCAACGGCTCCAGAAGAATTTGTCAGACGTTAATTTTCCCATTTTGTCTAAGAAAAAGTCAACTCTGTCAATGAACTGAGCAGTAGACTTAAAATTTCTGACTTCTTGCTCCAGACCTACTGTTTTGGAGCTTTGACCTCAAAGCCTCTTTGGACTTGACTCCTGAGTCCTAGCAGATGTCAAGAAAGCAGAGTCACCAGGAAAGGGAGTAGACTGGCCCAGATTCTGCCAGTTTCCAAAAATGCCTCTGTGCCCAGGGGAAGCCGAATGTGTCTGTGTGGTGCAACCTCCCACCAGAGGTGGGTTATTTAGACGCCATCTGCTGCTCAAATCCCTGTGCTACATGCTGGGCCATCAAACAGCAGCCTCCCTACCTCTTCCCCACTGTGTTCACTCACTCATTCATTTAGAAATATTTATTGAGCAACTGCCAATCTATGAGGTATGGAGAACCACCTGGTATCCCAGAGTTTGTATAAAGATTATTCTAAGTGGAAGACATTTGAGATTCAGTAGCTGCAGAAAAATACCTTCTCCTAGCTTCCCATACCTGACTAAAAGCAGAAGACTTCTAAGAAATGAACTGGTACAAATTCCTTCTTTGATGGTCCATCTGCTCCCAGGAAAGAAATCAAAAGAAAATCTACCATAAATCCTCTCCCTGGGGGAATTTTATGACCCTGAAGAAGACAGAAAGACCACTCATGATTTGTGTATAGACAAACATTATCACAAACTTCCTTATCTCTGGTTTGTGCTCCTAAAAACCCCGTTTGTTGTTCCTAAAGAAACCTATTTGTTCTTCTCATAGGAGCCTTTCTTTCTCCTTCCTTTCCTCTGCAAGGATAGTTATATGAGCCCCTGATTCTAAGCAACCCTGTGACTTACTCATCACTGAGCACTCCCACACATGCACGGGTACTGGACATAACTGAATAAGGTGTGAACCACCAAGCCCAGACTTCCATTATAGTTTTATGGGACCATCATCACAGGTGAAGTTCATTCGTGGACTGAAAAAGTCTTTATGCGCCGTGTGACTCTATGTCCTTATTCAAAGCAGAGAAGGAAGCAAGGCAGACAATCTAGGGAGACCAGATGACTATGAAAAAAAAAAAGAGAGAGAGATGGGGCTAGGGATAATGGTTCATACCTGTCATCCTAGCACTCTGGGAGGCTGAGGTGGGTGGATTCTTGAGCTCAGGAGTTCAAGACCAGCCTGAGCAAGTGTAAGAGCAAGACCCTGAATCTATTGAAAAAATAGAAAAACTATTTGGGCCTAGTGGCACATGCCTGTAGTCCCAGCTACTTGGGAGGCTGAGGCAAGAAGTTTGCTCAAATTCAATTGCTATGAGCTACAACAACATCACTGCACTCTACCCAGGCAGACAGAGTGAGACTCTGTCTCAAAAAAGAAGAAAAAAAAAAAAAGAAAGAAAGAAAGAAAGATAAGAAATGAAAGAAAAAAAGAAAGGGGAAGAGGGATAGACCTTCAGAAGAGTAGCTAATAGCCTGTCTGGATGAGGTGTCAACTTCAGTCTCCTCTAGGTTGTGTCCTACTCTTCCCAGATAGGGAAATCCTAGCGAGGATTTTCAGGAGGACAATGGGTTTCCTTCTGTAGAATTTACCTTTAGTCAGATCAGAGAAATTCAGAAAAAGCCCAGAAGCCTTCAGTGGAAGGTAATCAGCATAACAATATGGCATTTGGGAGGCTGATACTCCCAGGATTCATTCACAGTCTTAGCCCCACGCTGGGAAGCTCCACCCTCCCAGTTACTAGTACTCTGTTTGAAGACATTGCAGATACTGCCCTTTACTGGGGAAAAAAATCTTATTAGTCAGTCAATGAATTTTATAGAGCAGTGAAAACATAACTTTTCTCATAAGGGCAGGCTATATAGAAACACAAGCGTTCCAGTCCAGCATAGTGGCTCACACCTGTAACTCTGTGAGGCCAAGGCGGGTGGATC
Source organism: Loris lydekkerianus (assembly GCA_963574355.1). Taxonomy (NCBI): domain Eukaryota; kingdom Metazoa; phylum Chordata; class Mammalia; order Primates; family Lorisidae; genus Loris; species Loris lydekkerianus. The sequence continues at coordinate 9,934 of CAUYPK010043467.1, read as the reverse complement.
ACTTGTGCTCAGGAGTTCAACACCAGCCTGAGCAAGAGCTAGAGTCTGTACTAAAAATAGAAAAACTCGCTGGGTATGGTGTCGGGTGCCTGTAATCTCAGCTACTTGGGAAGCTGAGAGAGGGGGATCTCTTGAGCAGGAGTTTGAGGTTACTGTGAGGGAGGCTGATGCCATGGCACTCTAGCCCTGGGCAACAGAGTAAGACTCCTGTCAAGAAAGAAAGAAAGAGAGAAAGAGACAGAGAAAAGGAAAAAAACCCAAGCATCCGCTTTTCTCTCTGGTATTCCTCCCTTTCCCCTTTCTGTCCTGTCTGACATCCCTGCAACCTAACAGCTGTTATATGTGGTCCTATAATATTGTTCCTGGTTATATCCTGAGGAAGGTGAGGGCAGGACAGGGGGCTCACTGGCTCCAGGGAGCTTAGGTCCTTCAGATTCACCAAGGTGAGATTTACAGGCAGACAGACCCTTCTCATCACCTCTGCTGACTCTGCTGCAGTGTTATGCTAAAAGAGCCCTTTTCTACTAGGATAGGAGGGGAAGGAAAAAAGGGAGGCATACAGAAAACCAGAGGGACTCCTCTAATTACAAGCCTCAACTGATCCAGATTTGTTATCCATATCTGCAAAATGGTCCTGGAAAATTACAGATGGTTTGTTAAATTTTCCATCCTCTTCCTTGTTAGTATAGTGGTGAGTAAAAAAATAAATAAATAAATAAATTTTCCATCCTCACAATGAGCATTTAGTATCTGCCTGGCCTGGTGTTGAACACCAATGGGACAGGAAGGTGACCAGGAAGAGCTGAAAGTCCCAAGGGGAAGCAAGCTCATCCAGGGCTATCAAACCATAAGCACCCAGAGACACATCAAAAGTAAAACTACTCTGGGAAGCTCAGGCCCCGCAGATTGCTTGAGCTCAGGAGTTTGAGACCTGCCTGAGCCAGAGTGAGACCCAACTCTAAAAATAGCTGGGCGTTGTGGTGGGTGCCTATAATTCCAACTATTTGGGAGACTGAGGCAAGGGTATCACTTGAGCCCAAGAATCTGAAGTTGCTATAAACTATGATGTGACGGCACTCTACCAAGGGTGACAAAGTGAGACTCATCTCAAAAACAAAGCAAAACAAAAACAGTAAAAACTAGTTTCTCTGAACTCAGTAAAAAAGGCAAAAAAAAAATCTTTTTTATAATTTTTTTTTTTTTTGTGACAGAGTCTCAAGCTGTCATCCTTGGTAGAGTGCTATGGCATCACAGCTCACAGCAACCTCAGACTCTTGGGCTTAAGCGATTCTCTTGCTTCAGCCTCCCAAGTAGCTGGGACTACAGGTGCCCACCACAATGCCCGGCTAGCTTTCAGTTGTAGTTATTGTTGTTTGGCGGGCCTGGGCTGGATTAGAACCCACCAGCTCCGGTGTGTGTGGCTGGCACCTTAGCCGCTTGACTTACAGACGCTAAGCTTTTTTAAATAAATTTTGAAAAAAATCCTAAAACTATAGTAGCTCTCTGAGATAGGACAGACTGTTCAAATCACCCACAGCACACTGCCATTCTCTCTCAATACCGCTTTCTGGCTGCAGATCTAATGCCTGTCAACTGTGGGGATCTCAACAGAAAACCCCAAACCAGAGAGAACCCCATTTTCTCCATGAAGTAGATGCCCACTGTTACCTGACCCCCCCAAAGGATGTGTGTGGGATGGGGCCCTGGAAGGTTTCCCAGCACACTCCCCCTCAGAGTTAGCACCTGGTACCCTGTATCCTGTCGTTGTAAGGATGGTCAGTCTTTATAGTGAAACAATAGAAAAATATTAACTCATAATTTTTCAATTAGGCTTCAAATCTTTCTGCCTGTTTTTTTTTCTCTTGCTGGCAGCCCCTTCCCTCAGCTTACAGATACCTGTTTTGACAAACCATTGAGGAATCTAACAGACCAAATGGAAATGTAATTTCTTTCTCTTTACATCTCCTCAGCTCCTTTGTCTTTTAGAATTTTTCCTTTAGGGCTGGGTCAGTGGCTCACACCTGCAATCCTGGCGCTCTGGGAGGCCCGAGGAGGTTGGATCACTTGCACTCAGGATTTAAAAAATAGCCTGAGCAAGAGTGTGGACACCGCGCCCCCCCCCCCCCCGCCATTTTAACCTTCTGCTAAAATTAAAAAAGCTGGCCTGGCATGGCGGCAGGTGCCTATAGTTCCAGCTACTTGGGAGGCTGAGGCAAGAGGATCACTTGAGCCCAAGTTTGAGGTTGCTGTGAGCTACAACGCCACAGCACTCTACCAAGGGTGACAGTGAGACTCTGCCTCAGAAAAAAAAAAAAAAAAAAAAAAAAGCATTGTTTCTTTAAGCCTCAAGGAATTCCCGAGCACCCTGGAGGAACAATGGAATATGAGTAATCAGGTTTTAGGATTGGGAATATCTGGAAAAATGTCTGTCTTCAACCTTGCAGGGAGAAAAACAGACAGCATTCTCATTCGCAATACCATGTGAATTTGGCTGCAATTAATTTAATTTTTGTCTCCCTGGACCTCAGCAGGATGTGGCTGCGAGGTGGCAGGGCCCCCACAGCCTGGGGAACATTCGGGGAAATGAATGCCCCAAATGCTTCTCCTCCTTTCCCAAAGCAACCATATTCCTTTCTTCATGCTCCCCCGCCAGAAGTCAGGTAGCTCTTTCTTTGTCTAGTTAATTTTTTTTTTTTTTTTGTAGAGACAGAGTCTCACTTTACCGCCCTCAGTGGAGTGCCGTGAAGTCACAGGACCCACAGCAACCTCCAGCTCTGGGGCTTCCGCGATTCTCCTGCCTCAGCCTCCCGAGCAGCTGGGACTACAGGTGCCCTCCACAACCGGCTATTTTTTCGCTGTAGTTCGGCCAGGGCTGGGTTTGAACCCGCCACCCTCGGTATATGGGGGGCTGGTGTCCTACTCACTGAGCCACAGGCGCCACCCATTGTCTAGTTAATTTTTAAGCACTATGCAGAGACCCTTGTGATCTCTCCCTTTTCATTTCTTATCATATGTTAACGAAGTTGAGTAGAAACCATTCACAGGATGATTTGCCTTTATTAAAGCCATTTACATTTTCCAGTCATGCTGTAATGTAAGTCATGTAAGTCTTCCAGTCATGTAAGTCTTTTGTCGATGCTACTTCCCTGTAGACAACCCTGCACAGATACTATAAAATAAAGCTGATTTTGTGCTTTGGGGTTGGCTGCAGCCCTCAGCTCAGTCACACCTCCCCACCCCATCTTTCGTCTCTGTGTCTTCCCTTGTGTTCTATTTTCCTCAATCCCCACCACTTCTACTCTGGTTCACTCCCCTTCTCCACGCTGCTTTAGGAAAGCAGGGCATTCTTCCTTTCTGTGGACTGCCATCTCAGCCCTCTCCCTGCTCTTTTCTTCCTGCTTCTCTCTCTCTCTCTCTCTCTCTCTCTCTCTCTCTCTCTCTCTCTCTCTCTCTTTCCCCAACTCTCTTCTCTCTCTCTCCTTCTAAATTCTAAAATGAACTTATACTCGTATGTCCTAATCTCGGCCTAGAGAACTGATCTTATCGCTAAACCTAACAGTTGTGGTTGAAAGTTGGGTACTTGCTCCAGAGGCCACATCAGAAAAAACAAGAACAAGTGATTTTTGAGAAGGAAAGGGAAATGTCAAAGGAGAAAAAAATGGCAAACTATTAGTCTCAAAATACTGATGTTTCTTGCACATAAGCAGAAACATGGACCTTTGTAAAAGGGAGAGCCTATTGTCATCCAATTACAGTTAATGATTCTTACTGTCCCATCTCCCCACCACAAAACTGTGACCTCTGGCCTCCTGGGAAGCCAAGAGCAGCTTGAGAGCAACTCAGCACCTCTATCAGTCAGCCAGGCACTGGCCTCCAGGCCCATCTTCTTATTTATTTATTTTTTTTTGAAACAGAGCCTCAAGCTGTTGCCCTGAGTAGAGTGCTGTGGCATCACAGCTCACAGCAACCTCCACCTCCTGGGCTTAAGTGATTCTCCTGCCTCCACCTCCCAAGTAGCTGGGATTATAGGCACCTGCCACAACGCCTGGCTATTTTTTGGTTGCAGCCATTGTTTTTGTTTGGCGGGCCAGGGCTGGATTTGAACCCGCCAGCTCAGGTGTATGTGGCTGGCACCTTAGTCGCTTAAGCCACAGGCTTAAGCCCAGGTCCTTCTTCTGTAGTGCAAAAGAACAAAAGACATGGCTGCCCTGGGCCTCACAGTGAGAGAGGATACCCGAGAAGGGGGAGGTCTAGAAGAACAGATCTTCTCAAGGAGACCACAAGGATACACATGCAGGGTCCTCTCCACGGTGACTCAGCTCTTGGGAATTTGTAAACTTAACTTCCTGAAACTTGGAAAGTTCCAAGTTCTGTGAAATCCTGTAGTTCTGTAGGGGCGGGGAATAGCATCTCCCGCTTGATTCAAACTGGCCAATGAGAAGGGTACCTGTGGGGTGGAACCTTTTTGACTGTCAATAAAAAGGAAAAGACCAAGGCAGTCAGGGAGCACGGCCATTTGGAGTTCTTCTATGCCATGAGCTCCCGGCTGGTGATTAAAGCCCTTCCTCTTACCTCAGGGGTGGCACCTGTGGCTCAGAGGAGTAGGCGCCAGCCCCATATGCCGGAGGTGGCAGGTTCAAACCCAACCCCGGCCAAAAACTACAAAAAAAAAAAAGCCCTTCCTCTTATAAATGTGGTGTTTGGGTGCTCTTTCTCTCCATCCTGCAACAACAGGAGGATCGACAGTCTACTCCTTGCCCCTGGGAAGCACCCCAGAGCACCCCACCGCTCTCCCTTATGCTGGTGTTGGGCTCAGAAACAAAAGTTTCTCGATGACCCTCTGCCCCCCTATCTCTGGGCCTTCATTTCCCCCAGGCTAGCCATAGAAACTAGAATCCCTTTTCTCCAAGGCATGTCATAGAAACAAGGACCTCTTTTCCCCAAAGCCAAAAATATTCCTAACTTCCTCCCTGATTTGGGCCAAATGTAGGAACCCACCCAAATAGAACCATCCCTCCCAGGAAAGAATGTCCTGCCCAGGAAGGAATGAGTGCTCCAATCCCTAACCCCCCCTTCTATACCCCCCTTTCCTTAATCCACAGGCTGACTACTTTTTTGAACTCAGCCCACTTGCACCCAAGTGAATAAAGGCCACGCTGCCCACACAGAACCTGGACTCCACTTCCTTTCGTTCATGTCTCGGAATAACCTCTCACTTTTGGTCCTTGACCTTACATTTTGGTGCCGAAACCAGCACAGGGAGAAGCCCCTTGGGGAACAGAGATACGCCCCTTCGGGCCCACTCCAAACTAGACGGACTCTTGTTCCAACAAGATGAAGGGAAATTGGGACCCCTCCCACCCATGCCCGAATTCATCCATTTATGCATGAGGTGAGCATTCATCTCTACTCTCTGAGCCTTTTAACTTCTCCTCCCTTTCTCCACTCCAACTCCTCTCTCCCTCTTCCTCCATTTCTGGGCCTTTCAAGCATTCATATATAGTCTGTCTCTGAGTTTTTTAAATTTTGCTTCTCTCTCTCCACTCTGGGCTGAAAACTTTGGTAGTCTGTGCCTCCTAAATCCAGCGCTGGTGACAGACTAACCCCAGTGAGTCACACTTGCCAGTCCAGTGTCCCAAGTATGGGGACGCCCTGCCGTGGGCCTGGATCACTCTTTTCAGGCTGGTTAAAGGTCCTCCAGAGACACCTGATAACCTCCCCAGCCCCAGCCTCAGTCGCTTCCTTCCTCCTCCCCCTCATAAGCTCTTTTTCTTTTTTTTTTTGAGACAGAGTCTCACTTGGTTGCCCTTGGTAGAGTCCTGTGGTGTAACAGTTCACAGCAACTCAAACTCTTGGGCTTAAGCGATTCTCTTGCCTCAGCCTCCCAAGTAGCTGGGATTACAGGTGCCCGCCACAACACCCAGCTGTATATTTTGTTGTTGTTGTTTTTGTTGTTGTTGCAGTTTGGCTGGGGCCGGGTTTGAACATTTGGTATATGGGGCCCGGTGCCCTACTCACTGAGCCACAGGCACTGCCCCCCCCCCACAAGCTCTTTTACAACCTCACTTTAACCTCATTTATTTTCAACCTCCAGTTTTCAATATGGAGACTACTTAGTCATGGATTCCCCTGCTTCACCTTTAAGCTGTCTCTTAACTCACCTCAAGCCTCTACACCTTTATCCTGACCTTAAACCTAAATGCCTCCTCTTTTTATAATACTGCATGGCCTATGTACAAACTAGACAGTGGCTCACAATGGCCTGAAAATGGCACCTTTGACCTTTCAATCCTCACTGACTTTGACAATTACTGTCGGAGGTTGGACAAATAATCACAAATCCCATACATCCAGGCCTTTCCCCTCTGAAACATTCCTTCTTTGTGTTCGTCTTATGAATGCTCTCAAATTTTCCTTGCATGGGCCAAACCAGCCCTCCCCAAGCCCCCTACTTCTCCATTGTCTTCTTCGACCCAGCAGATAACCCTCTCCCTTCTCCCCCTCCACAACCACCCTCCCTCAACCTCCTCCCTACCCACAGAATCCCACCCCATCCACCCTCTCTCCACCATCCCCCCACCTGCCTTCCACCACATGGGGGTGAAAAAGAAAAGATGGCAGACCCAACTTCCCCACCTCATATTAGATCTGGCCACACCTTTGGACCTTCCACTTCCCTACCAGCACAACCTCTATACCCCTTCCTAGAGGTTGTGGGAAAGGAAGGTATTGTCAGAGTTCACGACTCCATTTCTCTCTCAGACCTGTCCCACATAAGTCAGAAACTAGGTTTGTTCTCCACAGATTGCCACAAAATACTCTCAAGAATTTAGGTATCTATAGCCAGGCATTGTGGCAGGAGCCTGTAGTCCCATATACTTAGGAGGCTGAGGCAAGAGAATTGCTTAAGCCCATGAGTTGGAGGTTGCTGTGAGCTGTGACGCCAAAGCGCTGTATAGGGAGTGACATAGTGAGACTCTGCCTCAAAAAAAAAAAAAAAAGAATGTAGCTATCTAACCCAATCCTATGATCTGACCTGGCATGATTTATATGTCATCCTCATCTCCACCCTAACTTCTGAGGACCAGGAGCAGATCTGGACTCAGGTTTAGGTTTATGCCGAAGATCTATGGGGGACAGACCAACAAAACCCTGCCAGAGCACCCTAGAGCCGTCCCAGGGAAGACTCCAATTGGAATAACCAAACTGACACTCCTGGAGTCCATATCTGTAACAACATGGTCCAGTGTCTCTTAGAGGGACTAAAAAAAGCAGCCCATAAGGCCATGAATTGTGACAAATGAAAAGAAATAACCCAGAAATGGGATGAAAATCCTGCCCAGTCTTTAGCCCATCTTAACAAAGCTCTCCACCACTATATCACCCTATCTCCAAAGAGCAATGAGTGCAGGCTCATTATCAACATGCATTTTATCTCCTAGTCTGTACCCAATATCTGGAAAAAACTCCAAAATTCCCCCCAGGGCCCTCAGATCCTCTCCCCAATGAGATCTCTTTGACCTGGCCTTCAAGGTCTTCAATAACTGAGAAGAGGCCTCTAAGGGGCAACACCACTCAGAGCTCCAGTTATTGGCTTCCACCAGTAGACAAACCCCAGCTACTTCTTGAAACGCCTTTAGACAGTCTGGGAGAAGAAAACCTCCCCCGGGACCATGCTTCAAGTGCAGTATAACTGGCCACTGGGCCAAGGAATGCCCAAATCCACACCCCCTCCCCCAAAGCCATGTCCAGCTTATGGAGGTACTCATTGGAAGTGTGACTGCCCAGGTCCTTCTCCCTACAATCCTCTCTGTCCCAAGCACTCTCCCTCCATCTCCCTGATCCCTGCTATCCATTTTACCTCTCAGTGTCAGAACACCAAGGATGTGCAGTGAGGGATCCTAACACAGAAACCTCACAATAATCACCTTCCAATAGCATTCCTCTCAAAACAGACTTCACAGCCCCAGGCTGGCCTGCTTGCCTCTGAGCGGCACCCACATGAGCACGCAGCACTGGAAGCTGCTTGCAGCCTCCCAGCTGACATTGCAGCCTGAGCTGCTTTTGAGAAGAGGAGAGAACCTGAAGAAGGAGTCACGGGGAGACCAAAAATGGAGTTCTCTGTAGGCAAATGCATTAATACACATTTAAGTACCAATGACATTTCCTTATTAGCCCAGCTCTCCCTTCCTCAACCCCCAACCCTCAATTTAGTCACAGCAAAGGTCAGCTGGCACAGAGCAGGGGCACGGAGCGTTCCTCCCCAGTGCAGCAGTGACATCCAGACTCAGGAGCAGAGGCACATTCTCAGGGAGGCCAGTCCCCAGTCCTTGGCAGGGACTACAGCATCTCCCCATCTCCAGCAAGGCCGTCAAAAGGAGGTGAGGCGTGGGAGCGGGCCCTGAACCCCCAGGCTGCCATAGGGTCTTGGCAGGAAGAGAAAACTTTTTTGCTCTTAAAAGGGTAAAGAGAAAGGCAGCATGACCAGGGAGGCCAAGTCCTGCCAGTTTGAGAGAACAAAACCCTTTTTTCTCCATGTCCTCGAACCCTCTGCCAGGCCAAGCCATTGGCTAGTTCTTTCCCAGCGCCCTTGGCACCGGGAGATGCGGCTGTCAGAACTTCCCAGGGCTCATTGAGGAGCGGCTCTGAATGGACACATCCAGGAGGCCCAGGCCAGCGGACGCACCCTCCCGCCCAGTCAGTGTCTCCCCCTCGGGAGAGAGGGGCCCAGGCTTTGCATCCAGAGAGACCTTCATTTCTCTGCTGGACTCCATAGCCCTGGGAACCTCAGGGTCCCTTTTATTTAAAATAATGGGAATAGGGTGTGCTGTTAGTAAAAAAAAAAAAAAAAGAAAGAAAGAAAAGAAAAGAAAGGTATAGAATACTTGTGCAGTGTGCCGCCATTTAATGAGGTGGGGACCTGGGGGACATAATACTCATATATATGTACATGTCTGCATCAAATATAAAAAGGAAAGATTAGCAAAAAATAGGCCATCTGGATTGCCTCCAGGAAGGGAAATTGGGTAGCTGAGTGAAAGTGGAGAGAGGGAAGAAGACTTTAAAATCTGAGTTTTCTAAATCATTATATTAAGTCATTTCAAAAGTTTTGTCCATTTTTATGAGTCTACTTTAAACTGTAATATCTCAGTGAATATTTATTCAATTTAATCGAAATAAGCGCCATTTGAATCAGTGCACTTTTGCCAATGTAACACAAGTTGATTAATTCCGTCAGCATAAAAATTGGGTGTTCAGGATTCGATGAAGTCAACGAAGGCCGTTTTTGCTAGGTCCTGATTGGCAAAGGTTCTACCGGTGACAAAGTTATCGAAGTGCTTGAAAAGATGGTAGTCGGTTGGTGAGAGGTCTGGGGAGTATGGTGGGTGGGGCAGAACTTCGACGCTCAATTCCTTTAATTTTCAGACGGTGATTTGTGAGACGTGCGGCCAGGCGTTGTCGTGGAGCAGAATTGGACCTCTTCTGTTGACCAGTGCTGGCTGCTGCTGACGCAATTTTCAGTACATTTCATTGATTTCCTCACAATTGGACTCTGCTATGATGGTTTGGCCTGGTTGCAGAAAGTTATAGTGAATCACACCAGCCGCTGACCACCATACAGTAACCATGATCTTTTTTTGGTGGGATTTTGCCTTTGGGAAGTGCCTGGGTGGCTCATTGGTATCCAACCACTGTCCTGAATGTTTCCTATTGTCGTAGAGAATCCACTCTTCATCACACGTGATGATCCAATCCAAAAAAGGATTGTTTTGGTTGCACAAAAGAAATGAAGAACAAACCTCGAAACGTGACAATTTCTGCCAATCGTTTAAATCGTGGGGCACCCACTTTTCAAGCTTTTTGACCTTTCCAATACATTTTAAACCATCAAAAACCGCATGGGAGCTGACACCCAGTTCTTCCGCCATCCCAC